>WBNM01018696.1:257280-342280 GCA_013399055.1 Ramphastos sulfuratus | reverse complement strand
GGAAAGGAACCAACTCAGAGTGAAGTCTGCAGCACAATTACTTGACTGTTTGGGATGATGAACACCTATAGCTCCTCAGGATTTCAGCAGGAGGTGAGGGGGTTTGCACTTTTGTAATTCAAGTATATAATTAAGAATAAAAGTGTAGCAAGGAACAAGTCTCCATATCCGGCAGTCCAGATAGTGAAAAATATGAAAGAAATGTCCTATTCTAGGGGAAAGTCACTGGCTGCAAAAATCTGTACAAAAAGAGTATTCAGATGAGCCGCTACATGATCTGGTAATTCTTAGAAACACTGCAGAGGTGACTTGCCACACCAGTTTCACCACAGACACCAACAGCACTTCCAGCTGAAAAACAACCTTAGCTTTCCTGAAAGGTTTTCTAAGAAATTTTTTTTTCTCTGCTTTAGCAAGACATGACTCACTGCTCTGTATAGCACAAACAGCCACCAGATACAGAAGCTTAAGTGCCAGAAAACGCTCCACTAGCTCACAGAGTGTTTCAAGTGGGAGCTTCAAAACAGCCTCCAGAACCACACTCGTGTTCAAAGGAGGTGCTAGAGAACACGGCTGTGTGAAATTTGGCAATACAGCTTAACTGGCAGGAACAGGGAGGTTAGTCTTGGCTCACATGAGATCCTCCACCCTGTAGTTTGCTTTGAACAGTTTTAATGAAAAACTCAAAGTGAGATTCAGCTGCAACCACCAGTTTTTATCTCAGGTTGGTCTAAAGCAAAAGAAATTTGATTTCTGTGTGCGTAACATTGGAGAGGGAATACATCTCTCCTTAGAGCAGACTCTGTACTTTGAGTTATCTTTGGAAGAGAAGGTAGCCAGGAGACGTATAATTCTCTCGCACATATGCAATGCATGTAGGCAAGCAAAACATCGGTGTGGTGGAGGATGGGGTGAATAGGTAAGTGCATCATCCAACCTGTAGCACTGGGCAGCAAACAAGCCTGTCCACTTTACTACTTTCAGAGGAACAGTTACTCTTCCTATATACTCGCTGCAGCAAAATGAGAAAATGCTGTTCTCCAACTTGAATAGATGTTTATTTCATTTAGAGAATCCAAGGATGCCTCCAGAGGAGCTACAAGGCCCAAATCATAGCTTTGCCTTTTACTATGATGTATTTTGAAAATCTCAAGCCCCAGAACAGAAGCAGATGGAGAAGGAAGTAAATCACAGGGTGCTTCTCATTCTGACACATAGATAGGAGAAGGAGAAAGAGAGAATACCCACTTGATGATGGCAAGTGGGAATACAGGATAAGCAGGACAGTCAGCTTCCCCTTGACAAGCATGCTGGCTGCATGCTCCTCCAGGATCTCCAAACACATCAAAGACAAGAGGTGGTTACAGACCACTAAGACTTTTCCACCCAAAAGACCACTGATTTTAAAGGAAGGGTTCCCTGCCTCCTGCAAAACCAAGCGTATCTTGCTAACACAGACCAGCAAGGTTTACTGTTCCCTGTAAAACCAGATAACATATACATAGCTTTCCTCTTCCGCAGGCTACACTGAAAATGTCAGGAAACAGGACAAGCTAGCTTATAAATAATTGCAAAGCCCCTCCTGAAAAAGGTTGAGAAGGAGGTGGGCTGAAAGCTCCCAGCCTGGAAAGCTGGGACTGCCAAGGAGCATAACATAATAAGAGCAAGGACAGTCTATGATATCCCAGCCCCATCTGTATGCAGAAATGAAAAGCATTGAGGAAAATACCAGTGCGGGTTATGGCAGCCGTTCCCAGGTGCAGGGAAATCCTCAGGGGAAGAGCACCATCAACAGAAAATACAGCAGACCTTGCAAGAGACAGCTGACGTGGCAGATCCTACAAAAGCCTGTCTGCAGTATCTGAACATCTTTTGTTCTCTAGCCCCATTCTTTCACCTGGCAGCTCACAGATGAAAAGACCTGAGAGATGTTCCTGTCATAGGAGACTTTTCCTCAAAAGGCCCCTAAAAGGAGGAGGGACCAGGGTAATGTGGGGTCCACTACAGGGGATGTGTGGCAGAGGAAGCTTTACCCTTCTAATAATGACTCCCCTACATTTCTGGAAATTCTCCCCAACCCTATTCCCCTGCTACACGCAGAGTGATAACAAAGCCAACATTGTCCATCAAGTCTCAATCTGAAGTGACTCATTTATTCTCAGGAGCTTTGTGTTCATTTTTTTCAGCCTGGCATCCTAAGAAAACAAGGTTTCTGTGATCATATTGGCTGTCATACATCTTAACTGTTTGTCCCTTCCTATTAACTTTTGAACCACACTGGGCTGAGGATAGAGGGCTCCAAGAGAAATTGCGTTTCTCTTACAGAAATTGAGTTTCCGTAAGATTGGCGAAGCAGCCTTTGATTGGGTAGGACAGAGACCCCAGTTCATGTCTCAGCTGAGAGAAAGGCTAAGAGCAGTCCGCACTTATCCCTGCTTCTGGGCCTGTGCTAGGCAATTGCCTGTACCACCCATCTGGCCAGCACAGCTCACGCTGCTGCTTGTCCTGATTGTAGGCAGAGGAGGAGAAAGGGAGATGAGAGAACTCTATGGGAGATAGGGTCAAGGGGGAGGCTGAGCTGGACTACTGTGATGAAGAAATGCAACTTCATAGCAAGTCCATCCTCATACAGAAGAAAACTTGGAGGTTTGTGCCAGATTGCCTGTAACTTCATGACACATCATCAGGGACAAACGCCAGTATTTCTTAAGTGCTCACTGAATTCAGTATGTAGCCACACATAAAACAGCAACTAGTTGAAGAGTTCATCCATTAGATTTATTGCTACAGTTTCTTCTCTTTTGCCTAAGTGTTGCAGGCAACAGAAAAGTCACAATGAAATTACTTTATCTCTTAATGTCGCCACTTTCTAGGTCTGCACAATTAATGCAGGGTTCTTGAAACAAGTAGAAAGTGTGTGAGGAAGTGAACCCAAGTACTCTGGAAAAAAGGCTCCTGTAAGACCGCAAGGCTTGGCTCTCGGGTTTGTGACATCAGCAAAAGGCAGCTCTCCATCCCAAGTGTGCTCTGCAGGGATGTATTCCTACATCTACTGACCAAACTATTGATTTTTATGGAAAAGTGAAGGAACAACAAAAATGTCCCTTGTTCCTGGAGCACCACATGATAAATTTAATTTGCCCCATTCTAACTGCTTCTAGCGACAGTACAGTGTTTGTCTGGATTTTTAACAGATGTTTCACAGTACTCTTGACCACTTCTCTCTCCTGAGGATTTCTGCACTGGGATAGTTCTAGATAGTAATACAAACAAAGCTTGTAAGAGGCTCTTGGGGATAAATCTGTAGACAGTGCATCTAGGATGGGTGTGGGTATGGGTCCAAGCCTTATGAAACTTTGTAAATATCCTCTAAAGACTAGCAAGCTGGACTGACCCTGCCTGCAGATGTTTTTGAGCTTACCAGTCCCACAGTGAAAAGCAAGACAGCTTACAGATAGCTGCAATACTCCTGAAACAGTCCAAGAGCAGGATTTAAACCAAAAGTTATAAAAGCAGAGATATACTGGAGCAAAACAGAATAATGCAAAGGATGATGTGTGATGGTGTAACTCCATTTCAATTCAAAATACCAAAGATGCTGTGAAGGGGATCAGTCTGGGCTGAGGCAGAATTTCCCAGATGTCAGGTTACCCTTGGGAATGAGCACACTGGATTCACTTGACAGGTGTGAAGGTACTCATGCAGTCAGAACACAAATTGCTTTAAAAAAAATAAAATCTCTGCTTTCATTTCGAAAGAAAATGAGTATCTGGCGCTAATGCCTGGCAAGGAGGCAGTGACATCTGCCCGAGTTTGTACACGGCCTGAGACAATCAGCTAAAACATGCTTATAGCTGCTAGTTTACATTATCAAAATGTATCCATAGCCATTTAATACCAAAATGAAATCTATTAAAGCTATTGTCAGTGTTTCACAGCAGCTGAAACTTTTTTCAAAAGGTCAGTCTACTAGCTGGAGAGTGAAAACAAGCAAGGCAGCTGTGCCAGCCCTTAGGATGTGGCTGCATCATGCAGGCTGATTTTGCATTCCCTTAAATGTCGGGCAAGAAGCAGCAGTGAGGTCTTGGCAGAGTCCAACTGCCCAGACAGCCGCTGGAGGGGACAGTGGGTGGCTCTACTCCTGCAGGTGGGCAGGCAATGTGGAGCCATGGAGTAAGACCCCACACGTGCCCCCAACCACAGCACGCTGCACCTACTTCTTGCCAGGGCAGAGAAAGAGATGGTTGTAGAGGACACAACTTTTTTCAGCTCATTCAGCTTTGTGGCAGCTGTGTCATTCACGACAATACCACAGCCCTCCCCCACCCCCACAAAAACCCATAAACAACTCCACTTGAAAACCACTTCCCCACAAATAGCATAGCATAGCTCCAGACATCCCCACCGTCAGCATAGATCTAGCATTTGCTGACATCTTCTGTATAAGCATTTCTGTTAACCCTTTTGTAAGATCGTTTAACTCAGTCTCAAAATTCCTCATTCTGAAAAACACTTGTTAAATATTGGCTGTGACTGCTACACAAAGTGATAGCTTGGTAGTCATAACCCACAAGATATATTTAGCTTCACAAACTCATCATCAATGGATTTTGAAAGCATTGTAGCCAACAGACTGGAAACCACATGCAATACAAACACATAACAGAACTTTTAATGTGCAAAGAGACTAAACAAAAAGATCCTTGACCTTCTTGCTTTCCCTTGCATACCATTATCCCCAGCGAGACAGCAAATGGAATGACGTGGAGAGCAACAGCTACCATCAAGCAACTTTGGAAGCCAATTTCTACAGTAGTTAAGCAGTTAATGGTGTTAATCAGAATGATAACTTATTAAATTCTACATTTATGCAAATCACATTTTGGCATATCACATGGAGACCTTAGTAGCAAAGCTTGCCAGGAACAGGTCCCAACATAGAACCATTGGATTATTTGGGTTGGAAGGGACCTCAAAGAACATTTAGTTCCAACCCCTTTTACATTTGCTGTTTTGTTTTTTTTAATACCATGTAAAATAGCATCCAGGGTAGTTGGACAAATCACACTTAAATAAGAAGATACAGTCACAAACTGATATCCATCATCACAGATAGATTAATGAACAAGTTGTTTAATTCTTCACCTTTAAGAAGCAGTGATTAATCTCTACAGATAAATCCAATCTCCGTTTTTATAAAATTAACTTGAAATTTCTTACAGACCTTCCTAAAGCAGACAATATTTACTGAACAAAGAAAATAGCTGATATCCCTAACCCTCTCCATGCTACAGTAACTATGGTATCTATAGAACAAAAATATCAACCAACAGAGTAGTTTATGACTATGACATGAAAGGATGCTAACTGTGTACGATGAAATGATTCAGGAACACTGCAGATTAGGGCAGGCAGAACTTAGCTTTCTAAATCCTATGTAGAAAAGAGTGAGTTTAAAGGAAAAAAAAAGTATCTGGCAACTTTTTAGCTCCAGGTTGAGTTTAAATTCAGTGAGGGTGGAAGAAGCAGGGGACTGGATGAACAGCTATGAACTGCACTTTTAATTCCTTTCAAGAAGTAAAAAAAGAATATTGAGGATGTGATTATCCACATAGTTCCCTTTGCTGGTGCTGGTTTGTAACAGAATTAAATTCTGTACAGAATTACCCATTCATTTAGCTCATTCTCTGTCTTCAGGAAAATGAGGTGGGAACCACTTGCTGCAGGATGTTGTGCAAAATGAGTTGTTCACCAGTTGAAATTGTACCTCTGTTTTGAAAATCAATATATTGCTTATACAGAAGCCTTAACTGTTGATTTATTGATGTATATGTAAATATACATATATCTGGGCACCTTCTCTTTGTTTGTGCACAGCCTGCAATGCGGAATGTTAAAATGTCTCTGGAAAAAATAATTGGCCTTTTTTCTTCCCTTTGGGTACAAATTGCTGTTTTTAAATGAATGTGCAGGTTTCCTGTTGCTGTTTTCATTTAAAAATATCAACTAATTCTAGGCTTAATTAAAACAGAAAGTTTTATATCACAAACACTTTTTTTTCTGCAGCACATATATTCTTTACCTTAATGTGATTGTTAGCTATTAAAAGAATAACTTTTTTTTCAAAGTTTTACAACAGCTCTCTTTATGGAGTCAACTTATGAAAGCATCGAAGCCTTTCCAGAGAAAACAGGATTCTCCTCACCTCCCTCTGGCTTTTCTCCCTACTGAATGCCATGGCCTTCACTCAACCAAAGGAAATGAAAGACAGACTGAGACAACAGCATCACGTGGGTGAAGGTCAGATTGATTTTCAGCTGTGTGGTGCTGTTTTATCACCCTCAGGACAAAAGTTAAGCCCTTCATTTTCTCATGTCTGCTTTAACAGACCAACTTATTTTTTTTCCTGAAATTTTGGTTGGGCTTCATGCCACCACAATTATCAAGGATAGCCTAATTTAAAACATTTGTGGAGATCTTCTTCCTCAGAGTAAAATCCAGAGTAGCCCACACACCACAACATTTCTATCTATGAGTTTCATCTATTCCCTTTGTACAAATAGTGGCTCCTTGAAACTACTGAGGTTTCTGCAGTGACATTTGCTGACAGCAAAAGAAGAGTGGGATGCGGCTGCTGGCTGTTCAGCAATGATCCTGGGCACAGGGAGAGGAACATTTGCTATCTCAAAAGGGGCAAGTTCACAAACTGTTTTTCTCCCCATCCTCCTTCTCTCCCTCCCTTCCTCCCTCTCCCCCCCTACTTGGAGTGGCCAAGCTCTTGGAGAGCTGAGCTTCCCGCCTGTCACTTGGTGATCCAGGCATGCACGGCCAATTACTGTGGCAGCCACTGGAAAAGCAGACAGCTTTGCTAACTCACGTTGCACTTTTCCCAACTCCGATGCCACTCACAAAATCTCTCCCCTATAACCTTCTGTAAGCACTGGCTCTCCTTGTTTCTCTTTTAATTAAGACTGAAGCTCATCCAAATTAATGTTATTTTCAATACAGCCAGTTTTAGCTAGTCAGGTCTTCAAAACTGAACTGATTACCATAAAATGAAGCCTTTTGTACATCATAGATATGTACATGTATAACCAGTGATCGAGAGAAAGAGTACCCTTCCTCCTGGTGTTTGTATTTCCAGAGTTTGAACTGGAAGCCAGAAAACTCAATATTCTCTCTCATATAGGCCACGAGACAAGAAAATCTTACTCACTTTCATTTCATTTTGCTTTAAATTTTAGATTAAATTTGCCTTGTTTGTGTGAGAAATGCAACAGCATTGTGACTGGCTCCTCAACGTGACAGTTGATCCTCCATAAAATGCAAGGAATACTATCTGCTTTATTTATACATACCAGAGGATCTGGCTGAAATCAAACCCAGTTACACTGGATACCATTAAAACACCTAATGGAATACAATTCCTACATAAAATAGCTCTTGTAAAACAAACCATGGCAAGTGTCTCTAAGAGAGGAAGGAGTAGAGAAGGGCTGTATGGTGAGATCAGCTGTCCAGGTCAGATCTGGATGCAGTCTGAATGGAAACTAAATAATTTGCTAATTTTTTTGAACAAAGATTTGACTAGGACATATCTGTAGCTCATCTAAACCTAGCTGAGACAGCACATGAAGCAGTCCAATTTCTCACAGCACCTCAAGGAGATCTGCAGATGTTGGTCTGCATAGGACAGTTCAAGGAAGGCTCTGCACAAGTACAGAACCCCAAGGAAGTGCAGGCTTTGGGACAATGAACAAAGGAGGAACTGCAGCTGAGAATAAAGGAGACAGCAGCAACAGGGTAAGGTGTAACCCAAATATGGAGTGACTCAGCTACATACAGGGCCAAGAAACGGCATATTGCAGCACAGTGTCAAGGAGAAGACTGCCATGAGCAAGACTGAAAATGGTGACAGTCCAGAAAGGAGCAAGCAAGGAAACAGCCTTTGAAGAGAGAGCTCACAGGGACACCAGCACGGGCAATGGGGAGCGGGAAGGGAAGATAGCAGTTATCCCGAGGAGACAACCAGAAGAACTCACAAAAGGAAAATCCCATATGATGCAGAGACAGACCACAAGCTGAGTATTATCATAAATGTTAAAAACCTGTCCTAGAGGCATGTTGAATTTTGGGCTGGTTTTGGCTTGGTTAGTTGCTATGGTTTATTGATGCAGATTGAGCAATGTAATTCAAATCTGCTTAAACTACTCTTGGAGTCCAGTAAATCAGCTACATTCAGTTTTGCTCAGAGAAAATGAATGTATATAAGTGTATATGTTTATATTTCTGTAGACTGTGAGGTCATAAAGGGAATTTATTCTACCTTTCCAGATTTTCTAATGGGTAATTAGTAGATGTAGATTTTGAAAATGACTATTTAATATAAATTGTATCAAATCTCATTTATTTTAAGAGATATCATTAAGTACAACGTCTGCACGAGTGAACTGAGTTCACTGTAGAGGAAATGACTGGGAATTATGTTCAAAAATCTATTCAAATGTTTAATGTAACAGATTCCCTGGAGAAGAGAAAAGCAATGGGCTTCTTCAGCCTTTCCTTGTGTCCTCCTCAGCAAGGCTAACAGTAATTGAGTACCAACATAACGAGGAGCCAGAAAGTCTTTCACCATCATGCTGAGAAACATTTTCAAGGAAGCCTAAAGAAGACCCAGACACCAAAAAACTGTGCCATCAAGGGGAAGCTCACCCCCCCAGTTACAGGTGTCATCAGCAACAGAGCCCATCTGGATTAAAGAGCTTGGCTCTTCCACCAGTTTCATGCACATCATTAGGCAAATTGGTAAAGCCACAGTTACTGTCATTTTCATCCAAAATAACTCAGGCTGGTAAGGGTTCCCCCTAGAATTCTCTCCTAAACCTTGACCTCTCATCCCCCTCATGTTGACATAAGGCTTGTGCAGATCCACAGGAGACGAGATCTGTGCAGGCTGAAAATTAATGCCTTTACTTGTCGACTTGCAGACAACACAAACCTTGTACCAGCGTAAGGCAGAAGACGGGAAGAAGGAATACCTTTTCAAATAAGTCAAAACTTAAGCCAAATTACAGTGATGACTTTTTAATTCCATGACAATAAAAACAGTGCTTCCTTGTGTCAGAAAGGAGTTATTAGTCTAAATGTTTAAAGATGACAAAGTGCTTAAATGCCCTAGGAAGTGCTTAAAATTAACAGACCAAGTGCCTCGAATATCCAGAGTTTTTCACAAGACAACAAAATCTGGTTGCAATAAGCAAGTTCTGAATAATATTACTTATATTTAATATACACTATGGAACTTAAATTTATACTGAATGTATTTACAACAATTTTGAATTGAATGTGAAATTATGAAATCTATTTGTAATTTATCTAACTAGTAAGAACACTCACGAAAGCTGCTTACAGCAAACAGCATTCAAAAGGTACATATTAATCGCCAGTGCTTTGAAGAAAGTCAGAAGCTGCTTAGACCTCTGGTGGAGATCCTCTGATGTGCAAATCCAGCTTGGAGAGCAACAGCCTCTCCAGCAGGTGCAGGGAAAAATATTCCCTTTATTCAATTTATTTGACTGGTTCATTCCAATAACAAGTTTGTTCAGAACAGAGAAACTATTTGGCAGATGATTGCTAATTTGCTACTTGCCAGCCCATAGTAAAGAAAGCCATGAGAACACAGGCACACAGTTGAGGTTGTCCACAGGAGGCCACGTACCTTGGTAGATCTATCCTGCTCAGAAGGGACTGCTGTACTGTGTGGGTGCAGGCTGGCACAGAGGACACCATGCAGCCCTCCCCTGAGTTGGCACTTGAGGCGGGCTGAGCCCTGGGCTCCCAGACCCAGAGGCCATGCAGAGATGCTCCAGCAAGCAGTCCCAAAGCCAGCCAGCTGAAGAGGACCAACCCATGCTGGCACATTTCCCTCAAGCCAGCCGGCACCGGGGGGTGGAGGCTGCTTTCTGGCTTCCCCAAGCCTGGAGCACAGTTAATAACATGCCAGCTGTATCTGCAGACAAGCCAAGTTTAATGAGGCTACAACAAAAGCATTCAAATATGCACTACAGAACTTCTGTGGGGATTTTTTTCTGGAGCTTGTTTTAAAAAATGAAAGATAGAAATTCTTGACAATGTTTGTACACACACTTCCTTTCTTTTTAATTGATTTTTTTTTTATAAAACCATTTATATTCTACAAATTCAAAGTAATCAACATTAGAAAGACTTTTTTTCTTAAATCCCACTAATTCCAACAGCAAAACTATGTTGCATGATGAGTGCTTGAAATGCACTGCTGGTTGCTTTTTTTCTTAATAAATATTGAAGTCTTAATTGTTTTTCCTCTACACGGCCAGACACCATCTTTCTGTCTGCCAGGTCTTCACATGGGAAAAGTACTATCCTTGCCTCCTCTTGGAAACCAGGACAGATACATACGTGTGAGAACCAGCACTAGTGGTGATGGGAGCACCTTACCCACTCAATGTCCTATCAGCCATGCTTTGTCATGTGCTTCAGTCTCTTACTTTGTGTCAAGACACAGGAGATACCAATAAGAGGATTGCAGATATGGATATGGAGACAGCAGAGGGAGCAGCAAAGGAAGTCTGCTCAGGTATGAGTAGGTGGAGAAGGGTGCAAAAGGGGCAATCACTCACTGTCTCTTTGACCATAAGACCTAGAAAGTATCAAATGAAAGCAGGTCACAAAGCTGAAGTGAAAAAAAGGGGATCATTTTCTCCAATACATAATTGAACTCTAGGGCCCCACCATGGGAAATACTAAATGCATATTTTGCTTCAACAGAAGACTTCGAAATGGAAATTCATGGAAGAAGATTATTTGAGGGGTTTAAACAAAAAAAAAAAAACAAAAAAAAAAAAAAAAAAAAAAAAAAAAAAACAAACCAAAAACATAAAGAAATGCCCAGATAAGTTTGCTGACTTAGCTAGGAGAATATTCTAGGGAAACAGCACTATGGGACCACGGGGCTGTCTCAGTACAGACATCCTTGTATGAAGACTACTTATCCAACAGTCTGCTAAAGAATAGGGAAAGAAATCAGGAAAAGAAGCACTTTCAATGCACCTCCTATTCTGCACTATCGAGATCTTGACAGCTCTGAATCTGCCATGACAGTTGATATGGCCAACGTGGTTTTGTCCCTCAACAAGGGATACAAAAGCAATGTGTGCCCTTCAGCAGCACCCCAGCCACAAACAATCTACACTCTTGTCTGTCTGAGACAGGACAACCTCCACTGAGCTCTCCAAGGCATTATTAAAAGGCCACTCTGTAACAAGCACACATCTGTTGTAGTCTCCAGGCTATCCTCATCGCATTTTTCTGAATTCAGTTTCACATACTGGGTTTTGTCTACAACTCCCTGAATGCTGGGACCAGCTTAGGACAGCAGTGATCTTCCTTCCTGTGGGCGCCAGCTGCCCTTGCAGCACTCAGCAGGCTCCAGCCCTGGAAGGAGCCTTTCCACTGCAACTTCTCCCTCCCTCTTTTTTCAAAAAGCATTATTATCTAAGATGTCTATAAAGCTGAGAAACAAACCTGCCCTACACAAACTCACACCATGCTCCCTATGTTGTAACATGGTGATGGATTATTCTCTGCAAAACAGAAATCAAAAGTGGGGGGAAGAAGGAGAAGTGGGTCTCAGACACCCCCAGCGCCCCAGAAGGGACGTCTGAGACCTGGGGTGGTGCAGAGGGTACATCTGCCCCTGAGATGGGACACGCTCCAGTTCCCAAATGCAAGTCCTGCTGCACACAGGAGCTCTCATGGCCTGCACTCAGCAGCTGGCTCTTGCTGCATAGCATTTGGGGTGCTTTGGTCTTTGTTCACCTCCACATTTCTGATGCAGCAACGTATCAGGAGGTTAGAGGGGCTTTTCAGACAGCCAAGTGCTGAACTGTTCAAGACTTCAAAAGGATTTGTGCTTTCATTAAGAGGCCTCTTTTAAAACATGCCCCCACTTTCTCCTCTATCCATTTTCATGTATACCTGTGCTTACTTTGCAGACTACTTTTTGAACTAGATAAAAGTAGATAAAAGAACTCAATTAAAGTAGCAAGAATGAAACAGTCCCTTGCCAATACAAACCCGCTAACTTGTCATCCTTAGCTCCTCACTGGGCCATATGTTTAAAAATGACAGGGAAAATGTTCTTCTTGTGTGAAAAACATATGCTGCTTGAGGAAAGACATCACCATTGGTAAGAAATATTTGTGCAGCCTCAGAACGCACAGCCGGGTCATTCGCAATGACTGCTGGCTACGTGGAGGCTGAGAAAGGGGTAGAGACAGCTCTTTAGTTCCTCTCCTACCAGGGGTTTTGGTTATAGGCAACCAAAGCGCCCGCAGCTGTGCTGGCAGTGCTCCTATCTGCACACACAATGCCTGGTGCTGCCTCCCTTGCCACCATCCCACGGGGACCCGGCACAAAGGTGGCGGTGGCGATTTGCAGGGGGCGGCGCCTGGCACACTGGCACGCTCTTATCGGCCAGCACACTGCCCGGCTCCTTGCGCCCAGCTAGTGATCTGCCGCAGGCTCACTGCCGTGCCCCCACTGAGGGATACCCTCCGTGAGGCCACAAAGCAAATCTCGAGCTGGGTGTGAGCAAGCATTGTTTAAATTCACGTCCCCACCCCCCACCCTCCCATCCTTACAGGCACCGGCACGCCTGCAACATCCAAGAAACAGCCCGGGGAACGCTCGCTGGAGCTCGGCCGTGCTAACGCCTTGCACGCCGAGGGCCTGCGCGCAGGGCCGCACGCCGCGGCCAGAGCGGAGCAGTCCCGGGGGCTCACCTACCTGCGCCTGCCGGGTGAGCCGCCGGTCTGCCGGATAAACAGCGCTGATAGGAAGCATAACACTTTGCACAGCTTTCACAGACCCGTGCAATACGTGAAGCGCTGCACTGAGAGCGCCTTCGTGGGCAGCACCCCGCGTGGGGCGGAACCAGCGCTGGCAGCCGAGGAAACAGACTGCATGGGATGTGCAGAGAAACCACTGTGTGGGCGAGGTTACCCTTAAACCTTATTTGTCATTAAATTTGCAACCATGCCTGCCTTCAGATCCAAACTGACACAGAGGAATACGCTTTATGATAAATATATATTCCGCTGAACACCTGTGTAGAAAGCCAGGCAGCACAGCACCTTATCAGCACACTAGTTTTCTGCTGTCTGTAGGCAGAAGTCCTGGAAAACGCCTCTTCACAGGCTGGCCGGGAACCTCCAGGCAACTCAAACATCACCTGTATGGTGACAGGCGTCAGGGCAGTTGGACCTTGACCCATCCAGCCATGTGTACTCCTACAATAATCTGGGGTTTCAGAGCGCTCAGCACTGACAGGCACAAATATTGACTACATGGAAACATACGAAGCATCTGGGCATCATGGCCTAGGTGGCTGCCTGAGCCCTTGGGAGCCCTACTGCCCAGTGGGGACAGCTGGGACAAACTAAGGACAGAGTCTGTGCTTGGAGCCCTCCAAGTGATTGACAATAAAAACACTGCCCTGGTGCCCATTTTCAGATCTAGACAGCGAGAACTGAGGACTCCAGGGAAAATCTATGTTTTTACAGTTTGTGATATTACTGAGCTTTTCTGGTGCCAATTTTAAAACACTGCTACGACCTCTGGAAAGAAGGAAAACGCCATTTCAGCACAACAATGTAGAAAAGAACAAAAAAAGGAAATGTTATTTTTTTTTATAGCTTGAAATACTAGTCAGGTTATGAGAAAGGAGCAGAATTCTGGCAAGGACAAGAGCACACAGGCTGAGCCACAACACAGTAATTAGGGCCAGTAGGTCATTAGAGAGACAGCTGTATAAACTAGGTGTATAATTAAGTTTCCACACTGCTTTTTCATAACTGTATTTCAGTTTCTTTTGTGGAGGACAATCAGTAATTCATAAATTTAAAGGTGCAACAGCAGCAGCAAAAAGACAGAAAATCTCTCACTTGCCAATCAGGTGCAACCAAAGACTACAATTTGGAGGAGGGCTAATTTTGGAAATACATGCAAGAAGCCCCTTTTTGTCAGCGGGAAGCACAAAGTGCCATCTGACAAAACATTTCATGAGATGTTGTCACTTGTTGACAAGCTGCCGTATATGGTTTTCTGGATAAGCATCCCACATATACGGTTGCACGGCGATTATAATTCTTGTAGCAGGTGAAATACAAGAAAATGCAAAATTATACACTAGCATGAAACAGTTACAATACCTCATTTCAAATGTAAGCCTAGTGTACAAGTTAAGGGCATTTAAAAGGAGCAACTGCAAGACTTTAATTATAAACTAGTTCCTACCGTACAGTAGTTTAGAAAAATCAGCTGCTTCCAAGTTGGCAATATCCATATATAGCTCTGCTGCTGTTTGAAACAGACAACCTGTAAAGTTATCAACAACAGAAGAGGACCTCATGAAATGCTCAGAGACCCCACCGAAACCTACTTCTGTCCACTTCATTGATGCACTAATTTGCTTTAAAACAGTCTACATTCACTTGAGGAACTGAAGAAGAAAAGCTCACATTAGGCTATTCTGACCCATGAGGGGAAAAGGGTGACGTGAGTGGAGGAAGTAAAAATAACACAATAAAATCCTGGAGTTAGACCCAGACTATCACAAGTGGATTAAAACACACAAGCAAAATAGCAAATCTCATGGCTTTTTAGCCACCTTTCATCAGACAACAAACAACTCGGCACCAGCCACCAGACAATGATGTATCACAGAACAGTTGCTTGATGTACGCAGCCTCTGGCGCTGGCCAGAGGACACAGTAATTTGAAAATCCACGTGCAATTCTTTACTCTTGTCAACTAATGCTGCAAGATAGCATCGCCCTACAACACCTACCCACTAACAGCAATGTGCAAAAAAAGGTACAAAAAAAGACAGTGATGTTGACAGCAATGACTGTCTTCTCTGCGTAGGGGGATGTGGGATACCAGTGAGCTTTAAATTCATTTAAAAAACTTAACACATCCAGTGCATACACTACACTAACTGTTTTTATTTGTTCTCAGAGTATTTTTCAAGATGCTCACTGGTTCTTTAAGGTATTATTTCCAGGACTGCTGCAGGAGAGCTCATTTATGGGGGCAAGCTGGGAGACAAGGGAAGACATGAGCCAGTAAGGAAATGCAATGTTCTTTCAGTACAAGCTGCCCCCATTTAGACCCTTTTCAGGTCCCCATAGACACTGGAAACCTACAACCTGCAATCACAGACATCAGTCATGAGCAAAAGGTATAAAAGGCACCTAAATCTGTCAGAAGGAGAACATCTCTACTACACTGACATCAAACGAAATGCCATGCACTTATGCTACTAGAGATGTCTAGGTTTCAGTGGTATTTTGTCCTCAAAGAAACAAGTCTGCAAAACACGAAAAAGCAAGGGGGGAAATGGCTGTTTTGTTACCTCCTTACACGTCAAAGCAGTTGTGTTCAAACTGTATTATAACTTCAGCACACCGTAATGAATTTCTAAGGGATTCCAGTGAAATAGATGGTTTATCCTATTCTTTGGAGTGATCTCTCATAATCCTGCAACACTCCTGAGCTACAATACCTTCCTAACTTCAGTATCCCAAAGGAAGTCATTAGTTACGTTGTATTATCAGCCTGGTGATATTATCACTACAAATATTACCTGTATTGATCTGGAGCCATGTAGACAGAACTGGAAACCCTGCTTCAGATCAAGACATGAAAACCTAGCTTGCCAAGAGGTCAGGCACTGCATTACAGCCTCAGATGTGTTACACAGGCATTACAGGCAAAAGGAGTGCAGCGTAGCTAAGGACACAGCAAACAGCTTATTTCATGGACCTAGATCTTTAAATATACCACACTTCATAACACAGTCTTAGATTTTCATCCGAGTGGTGCAAGTATTTTCAGATGAACTTTCAACAAAAATTCTCATGGCTACTGAACAAACTGGTGGATCTGAAAGGTGGTGGGTTTTTTTCTCCTGTTTTTTTTTTTTTTTTCTCCTCAAGGCAAGGTATGTGAATATCGAGCAATATTCCATCTTGTCTTCATGGAGACATTCTCATTCCAGAATATGAGAGTGCAATCTTCCTATTTACTTTCAATCATTTCGGAACACTGGGTTAAACTAAATAGAAAACAGACACCCTCGTTCTGGATCAAGGATTTCCTCACATAGAGATAATTAGCACCTATTTCATGTATATGCAGATAGTTACACGATGCATTTTTATGGCAAAATGTCTTTACAAATCATCAGGACATGTGAATACAGTAAAAGAGGATGAAATCATGCTACCTGCAAATAAAAATTAGCAAAGGGAACATTAGCAAACTATTTTCACAAGTCTCCAAAAATGTTGTTTTCCCTTGTCTCATTAACAGAATATTAAGTTAAGGGTAAATAAAAATTGAGGTATGCAAACACTGACTACTGATATGAACGGAACCTCTAGGTTGCTACATATTAATGCATATTTGCCTCAGGAAAAAAAATTGCTCCTTTTCATAGCACTGTTGGTCACTAGTCAAACCTTACATTCTTTTTCTAGAGTCCTTGTCTGCAGCACCTGCTCCCCTCTGCCTGCTCCACTCCTCCAGTTGTGACATTACAGCTGTATGGGGGACCACAAATAAACCACACCCCAGCAGACACCTGGGCTAAAAAGAGCCTTTCTTTTGGTGGGCCTCATCCCCAGCATCACCAGCTGTACCAGCACAACTGAGGAGACAGGGCAGTGACAAGGCAGCGGCCACATAGGGACAGCTGCTGGAGACACAGCCTGTGACTGCATGGCCACCCACCTGCCCTGGTAGGATCCTCCCTGTCCCGCTCCCCATGTGGGATGGCATTGGGAACAACTTGTCTCCAGAGCTGCTCCTTTGGAAAGGACCAGTGTCTACATGGGCTGTGCGCCTTGCTTTCCAGTTTGGAAAAACAGAATTTTTCTATTCAATGGCATTTATTTGTTTACTGCCCTGCAGTAGGGTATGAATGTCATTTGCAGCAGTCTCAGGCCAATGCTATGGTTGTCAGGTGGCCAAGATACTACCCTGCAAGAATTAGCCTTTCAATTTTAGGCACTTTCAAGTTTGCAACCCGTGTGAGAGCACAGAGCAAGGAGCTCTAGATGCAGGCATAGGACTGCAATCCCTACTCATCTGCAGGTTGGGGAAAAGCCCCAGTGTCCCTTCATCCTTCCTCCCTGCTCGCCAGAAATAAGAGCTCGGAATCCTCTCCTCTGCAGGCCAGAGTGAGATAGGGGAGGGTGCTCTTGAGGTGGGAGTGTGAGCACACCTGACCCCTCCCTTCCCTTGCTGTACTCTCCTTCCTAGGTATTTTCTTGGCTGAGCATCATTGTACTTATGCCTCAAATGAAGAGCAGAAAATACAGACTAATTACCAGACAAATTAAGTGGCCAGAGAGGAACATGCATTCCAGGGAAAGAGAATGGGATACTGCTGCACCAGAGGAGAAGCTAACCCTCCTGCCCTCTGCCAGCCTCAGCATGTCCATTTGTCAGAACTGCGACTGCCTAAAAATACTTCAGATGAGTGCAGAGGAAAGTGATGGCAAAGTATTCACATCTTGGAAGGTGAAAGATGAGAATCTCTGATTTAAATACACATGAACATATTATGCACTCCCCCTCCTAAGATTCTATTTAATCTTTGGTAAAATCTGCAAAGCTTTTTCCTACCCCCTGTAAATCGGCTTAGCGTGCTCTGCAGAATACCTGCTGCTACTGCCAGCCATGCAAAGGCAGCCGTGTAAAAGCAAGATGTGTTGCAATTGTTCACACCAATGCTCTGAGCTTGTTCTTTCTTTACACAAAGTAAAATTGAGAGCAGCATAGGCTGATGCTGTCCTCACTTCCATAGGATTCAAAAGGCAATGCAATAACCTAGGGAGAACAGTGTATTTTTAGGGTGGGATTACAGAACTCGCACTATGAATTTTAATCTCAGAAATTGTCATGTTCTTTCAGAGGTTCAGAGACCTTTCTTCCTGGGAGTTTTATGCACTTCAGTCTTTTAACTTTTTTAAATCTTCCTACATCTGCAAAGAAAGGGAAAAATACCCTGCCTGAAACTTTTAGCATTTAAAATAAAAAAACACAACATTTTTGTCTAACATAATTACTGGCAGATTCCAATTGGAAAGCTGTTGCTTTTATTTTAATTTTATTAAAGGAGTGAACAAAGGCTACCCAAGGCACCACAATAAAATTACATTAACTGTAAAATTACATTATTAATTCTTTAATCTCACTTGAGGCCTCAAGCTGTTGCTATGTCCAATTACCCAGCTAACCACCTGTCAGAACTGTAAAGCTAGTTTAACATTACCTCCAGGACAGTTGTGTGCCCTGTGTTCAGTCAGGTCTGCCAGTGAATCGAAGTCCTGCTGACAGTTATCGCAGGTGTAAATTGACTCATCCTCCATGTCTTCATCTTCCTCATTTCTCTCTTCCTGGCTCGTCACACTGTTCCTCTCTTCCAGGGCCCGGCTGTCCTTTGCTTCGCTCTCCAGCTCTCCTCCCAGGCCACCTGCCAACAGCAAGAACATGCCCTAAGTTTGAGAGGTCTGAAAAATAAGAGCTTTAAGAAGGATGTTGCACTTATTAAGATACATTTAATTAGAGCCGCTCTCACATTATCCCGACACCTTTCATTATATTAATGTGGTTTTTATATCATGCGGTGCAACAATTCTCAACTGTATTCTCTGCTGCTTAGTGCGAATCCTGCAAACACTCTCTCCTAATCTTCTCTGGTGGGTGTATAGCAGGAGCCTCTAACTTTCTGTCATATAAAGTTGTTAGTGTTTTATCACTTAACCAGATTCTCCAAGCTTTAAAAATTGGCAAGATTAATTACAGCCCACAAAGAAAAGGCATGTGCTGAATTTTAATTCTCAACATTCTCTCCCTGCTGCCTCTACACCCCAGTTAGTAACAAGTTAAAAAATTATCTAGCTGAAGACCCCAAAGCACACATATGCCTCAGCATGTGAGAGGTCCTGCTGAATTGAGGGGCATTTTGGTGGGCAGATGAGCCTTGGGTCATGCTAACCTAGCCAAGAGCCAACAGCATTGCATGTGACCTTGCATATCTTGCATATTTTTTCTTCTCTGTGACTGAAACGTGGGCTAGCACAAGCATCCTTGCCAAAGAACCCATGAGTTTTCATATGCATTAGTGCACAGGGAGCCTGAGCTCTCTGGCAGCTCCCAAAACACCCCAGTGCAGGGGGATCATGCACCCTGGGGCCATGCAGGAGTCATCTCCACACACAGAGCATGGCTCTCCACGGACAGTGGAGTGGGAGAGAGGAGCAGCTAGCCATGGTCCATTCCGCCACTGTGCACTCAGTTGCCTGTCATGAGGACTGGGCTTGCAGTCATGTCTTTGTGAGTCCTTGTGTGACTCCAAGATACCACTTTGGCCACACTGAACACCCAGGCATGCATGAAGCTAGTCATGCCCAAGAGCTCCATGCGGCACTGTGGTTGACCCTCACAGAGCTCTCCAGACGGCAGCAGAGGTGAAAAAGTCCTTCTAAGTTCCTGTTGCACTCTGATCAGAGCAAGCATCCATTAGACATGCTAGCCACTCTGACAAGGCTTTAGTGACCAGCTGAAACAGAGATGCCTGTGCCTATTCCACATACAATGTTCCACTAACATGGACAGCACAGCAGCAGGTGCTGTGCCTGTGCTAATTCACCTGCTGCACCAGCCCTCACACACTCTGAATATACCCCATTGGTAAGATGGGAACAGTTGAGAAGTCAATCCAGCAAAGTGAGGTGGGACCGCAGGCTCTTCCAGCAGAAGAGATCCTTCTGCACTGTGTACCAGCAAGCCCAGAAAGCCACAGAGTTGTTCTCAGCCAGGAAGCAGAGAGATGCCACCTTGTTGGTTTAGGATGTAATTGGGTTTTGAGCCATTAAGGAAACACCAGCAAACAGAGAGATGAACTGCTTCTAAAATTAGATCAGCGCCAAAAAGATTAAGGACAACCAATGCTTAGAACAGGAAGCAGAGCTGAAAAATAAAATTTACTAAAGATGAAAACTGGTTACCACAAGCACTGCAATTCAGATACACACACTGGTAGGGCTCTGCTACCACTATCCAGCCAGAGCACATTTTATACCACCTTCTGCACTGCACATGGTAACATAAATCACCTGGTGTAAAACGCTCGGCAGTTTTCCGTGGAGCTCTTGTAACATGTCGTACCCTTCAAATTGCAATGGAAATATTAAAAATCAATGGCTGCTGGTGGTGTACCACAGCATCCCTCTTAGCAATTAACTGACCTGCACATTTTCAGGTTCTTCTACTGTTAAATTATACATACTTTTCTACTACAAAATTTCCATTAAGGACTAGATATAATGTTGGTCTTAACAAATCAGATATGCCACTTACACAGCGGTAATGAATTTAAGGATTTGGTTATAAAAAGTATCACTCACTAAGCTCTCCATATTGTAAGTCATCATCTGTACTATGTTTATTCAATAAAATGCTGTTCACTGAACCTCATGGTTTATAGACTCTTCCTTAAATAAAAATGTATTGTAATAAAAAAAACCCCACAGGATTCTGGTTCTCTTTATACTACTTCACCAAAATATAAGCTATGCTACCTTTGCTTTACTTCATACATCATTTAATGCACCTATTCAAATGATCACTACCATTTTGTCATATTTACTTGGCACACTTCTACACAGTCTCTCATCCCAGAGTGCAATCACAAACATTTTAGCTCTTTCAAGTTTTTTAAAGCTTGTAATGTTCTGCAGACTTGATAGTTAATAAATCAGAAAGTCAACTCTCTGGTTTTATAAGACAGAAACCTATAAAAATAGTCCAAGTATATATATCTAACCTAAAGAACTGCCACCTGCTTCCATGTTGCCTGCTGACAAAGACCTCAGGGAAGCACTTCTGAACTGACTTGGCCACAATTGGAAGAAAAAAGTTTTTAGGCAACTTTGGGGAACTTTAAGGGACCTTCACTAGTATTTTTAGCAGATATTTTGTCTTTCGACAGTTAACCTAAAGACCAGCTGATCTGGTGAATACACTGTGACAAATTCATCCTTGGTTTTACTCCAACACTTTTGTGACTACACCAGGGATAAAGCTGTTCGACTGAGTCCAACAATAACAAATAATTTAGCACACTGCTTCAGGAAAAATAAATTGTACAACGTGAGATAAGAAAATAGATTCTTGACTGCAAAGCAAAATTCCAGAAACATTTTTTAATTCCCTGTTGAATGGGAAATCTGATCCTCTAGGCAACTTTTCAAAAGCGTCGTTGCTTGACGGAGTTGTATGTCAAATAACACAACAGTGAATCTTGCATAAATTATTTAGCAAATGTAGCATTGCTTTAATATGAGGTCTTTTTTTTTTTTTTTTCTGTTTTCAGTGAGTCAAAGGCATTGTACATGTCTGCCACGCCTCAGTGTTACTGTCCTTCGAATAACGCAGTCTTTGGATTCCTCTGCTGAGTTGCATGCTTGGTGCTTGCCTTGTAGAAACTGGACACCGCCAAGAAAAATTTGGGGTTATTTCTTGTTTTCTTTTTACTTTCTGTCTCTACTATTTTGACCACAAGCTGCCAGTGGAGACTGCAGGGTGTGGACAGCCCTGGGGGAAAACTAGCTTCTTGCCCAGGGGAGCAAAACAGCCAACAAGCGTCAGGGCGGTGATGGGAATGGGTGGTCCATCCAGCAAAGAAAATCTTCAAACACAGCTTGGCTGATCCCATAGTGAGCTCAGTTTCCCCAAAAAGAACAGCAGGCCACAAGCATTCCTCAATAACTCGTTTTTAAGGAGTTTTGCTGTAAGATTTCACAAATTTAACCTGCAATTTTCCTGCTGGCAAGAACTGCAGGAGTACCTCACTCCAGTGCATGCAGGCAGGACAGGTGCACACAGACACAAGGACACTGCCAGAAGCTTCTAGGTACCCACAGGAGACCAAGGCACTGCTGGTGGGGCTGATTTGGGGGCTGGGCCTGGATCCAAGGGGATACATCTGTGTGCTACCACACAAACAGGCTTCTTGGTGGTCAGAGTCAATGGCACCTTCTGAAGTTTCCAAAGATGAGTGTCTATCTTGCAGCATCAAGCACAGATACGTGTATTTACTGACGCAGCTTAAGTTCTATAATGGCCTTGGATTTTAGCGAACTTAATTCAATAGTAATTTATTGATAAAGAATAGTAATAATAATCACAGCTACCAACCTGCAAAGCATTTGTGCAGGTAACACGTCATCAAAGCTGCCACAGCACCAGAGGTGCTTCTCTCCCACCCACCACTGGGACATTTGAGCACAGCACAAGGATATGGGCTAACGCCAGCAGAAGGGACCTGCTGGCACCACATTATAAGATAAATGATTGGTAATTAATTCTAAAGAGGAGGAGAAAAATGCCCCTGCATTTCACAATGGGTTATTAGTAATTTTGAAATGAACCTGCCATCTCTAATGATGGCTTTAACAATTTTCTTTGCCGAGTAAGAGAGGATAGAATTTGGGAGAGCAGCTTTGAAAATACACCTCACTCTACCCAAAATGTCGGGAAGCAGTTGGAGGGCTTTTTTGGGGGTTTTTTGGTTGTTTGTTTTTTTTCTTTTTCTTTTCCCTGCAGCACAATGGATGGCCTGCAGGGCTTTACACAAGAAGAATATTTTACCCTATGACCTAAACAATCTGGCCAACAGTCAAGAATATGTTATTCTAATTGGACTAGGGTTAATGTTGTTAATGACTTGTTTTTTCTGTAAAAGCCAGCTTATGCTCTAAAAAGTCACTATTTCAGTGGGCACATGGCAAGAACTGAGAGTGTTCCTGCCTGACCTGGTGGTCCAAGGAATGTGGCAAACTTGGCAAAGCTGAAAAAGTGAAATCCCAAAGGTCTGTCCTGAAAGTTGCAGTCAGGAGAAATGCCTTCTGAGCTGTGCTCAAAACAGCCCTTTTACAGGGACAACACACTCCTAAAGCCAAATACTTAGAAACAGATTACGTGTACCTTGTTCACCTCAGGCATCACTGAAGTCAAGAGCAAATTTCTACTTGCTCCAGCCAAACTGGGCTATACGGCACCGTTGCCAGGCTGGGGTTGTGCTTGGTGCTCAGCATGGCAGAGCTTTAGCCCTGGACCACAGAGCCAGCCCACCTATGATGGCAGCAGAAAACTGCTTTGGGGACTGATACAAGACTGAAAACACAAGGAAGGCAGAGTCACACTGGAAATGACAGTGATGCACACTTACGGTTTCCACCAAGACACATGGAAATGTGTAACACCATGCAGCATGTGGGCCAGAGAAATTTAAAAGGAGCAAACCTCTTAGCTTACTTTTTCAGTTGTGGAATCAAATAGGGGCAGTTTAAATTTTTTATCTTATCAGAACAATACAGGACAGGCAAGCTTTTGCTGTCTCTGTGCCAGCAAATTTTCAGGTGCTTTAATTTAAGCCTAATGACTTTTTAAAGCTGAGATTTACTTTAAATCTAGAATTGTTCTTTGGAACATAGTATTTAGTAGAGGGTCACGTCTGTTTTAAAATCTGTTATGGACTAAATATTATGGAGCTTTTATCAAGAATTGTTTCTTTACAGAAGGCATGTGCTGATTTACAGCTAGGCAGCACTTCCTATCACATCAGCTTGCCATGCAGAGCTAGAGCTGCTGTCTACAGAATGACCAAAGCTATGCTTTGGAGGTCACTATGTAACCATACACACACATGTGCACACATACTGCCAAGGTCTGAGACAATAGATAAAATGAAGAGTAGAAAAGAAGTATCTCTTCATTCCTCTGCCTTGGTTCAAAGAATAAACAATCAAAGGTCTCGCAAAGGGCTACAATAACTCCTAGAAATTTCCCAGAGATGCAGGACAAATTATAACAGTACATGACACTGAAGAAATAAAAGCTAAATGCTGGAGAACGAAAGGTGCTGGCAAACAACTGCCACATCTGGGGACTCGGCAGGGCCCCGAGGTGCCCACTCAGGGATGCGCCCACCCGGGGGTGCAACCTTCCTGCCTTGCAGCTGCAGGGCTGTCGCTCAGCTCCCTGGGAAGACAAAGGGAAAGGAAATTTCATCTATAATTAGGAAGTGAGAACAAAAGAAACAAATTACTTAAAGGAAAAGCCTAATCTAAACGTTCGTCAGTAAATGTTTTTCTCAGTGTCAAATGCCAAATCAGTGAGGGAGGTCTCCACTTTTATGTGGTTGGTTACATTTTTGTGTTGTCTCTAGCACTGCCGCAATAGAGTCTGAAGTTCCCTGTTACTCGTTGTCAAAGAAGAATGAAGAAAGGCATAAAAGCCACTGGTGTTTCAGTAGTTAAAACACAAACAAACCTCACCTGAAATCTCCCCAAAGAATGGAAGTCTTGGCTTTGTTGGGTACCCCCCACTCTGTGGCTCTTCAGCATTTCAAAAAGATGTCTTTTTAATTTTTTTTTTAAACACTTGCATCTTGAAGGCACGTATGTGTGAACTACCTCTCAGTGGGCCACGGTCCTGATGTGAGCCACTGTCACCATACCTGTGCAAAAGCCAAAAAGCTGCTCCAGCCAAGCAAACCAAGTCAGAGTAGATTGCATCCCAGCCTTAAGACCAGGGCCAGACATCAGAGGTAGCTTGCCCTGCAACTTTCTACTTGCTATATGCATCAAAATCAAGCAGGTTTGGTGCTCCATCATGCAGTGCAGCACAGGTCTTTATAAAGTATCAAACCACGTGGGGTAAAAAAAAGTACCTAGCTGTAAAACAAAGAGCCCAAATGGCTAATGCATGATGCACCATGGTATATCCATGCAATGTCAAATTGCTTAGGATGCCTACATGACAGAGCAGAGTGAGTAGAGCACAGGCTGCCACACAATCCTGCTGATGCTCATTGCCATGTAACACTCCTCACAGGCTGAAGAGATCCACACATCAGACCTTGCTTTCTCTCAACAAGAGGAGAAAACAATCATAATACCAAAAAAATTAGATACAGCATGTAGTTAATGGTTTTGGCCTCCTAAGACTTACAACTTAATAAAATTGATCTCACTGCAGTACTGTAATGAAGAACAGTAGGATAAGGCTGCCCTTGAACCATGAAAATTGTATATTGTTACCTCCTCGTGCCCTCCTAGGGCTATGGCCGCTGCAGCCTCTCCAAGCTGTCATTTGTCTGACTCTGACAGCAGACTCCACCGACAAGTAGCAATGGTGGCTACAAGGGATATTTTTGGAAATGCAAGGGAAGAGGGAGAGTGCTCAGTGCTAGGCATCTCTCTGCATAATATCCCACAGAATAAAAACACACATTATACTAATAATATGGTTCTGTGTGAAGTGTATTAACAATAAAACATACAGAAGTCAGAGATTTTAGGAAATGCACATTTTAAGACTTTACAACAGAGTCTTACTACATGCCAATATGTATCAAATCATATTCACTTCTAAGTAGGTGGACAGTTTTCAGTATTCTTTAACTTAGCAAAGAGAAACTATTTTGGTAGGGTACTGCACCTCCTTCTACATCTGCTTGTACATGTGCTTTAAGAGAAAGGGTTTCCAAGCTAAATGCCCAGTAATAACTAACTGCTGCCTGCTTCTGCCGGCAGTGCACTGCTCACAGCATTGGTAATGACAGCCCTGCACACCCCCTGGCATCCTCCTATTAACTTACTTATACCAGTGTTGCACAGGGAAAACGTTCCTCTTATTTCACTGATAGGATACAATTTTCTCAAATTAGCAGCCATAATGTTTGAGAAAACCTGAAGTGTCTACCTGGAGTTTAAAGCCATGGAAAGAGCTGGCAGGAACACATGGCAGAGCAGTAGCAGCTTGTGGCACCTTCTTTTGCTGTAGCACAGTCACAGACACCCTCTACACCAGGGTAACTCTCTACATCCAGCATCTCACCTGAAAGCCGCCAGCTTTGCTCAGTCAATGATTTTCACATCACACATACACAAACTCACCCTATAACTCTGGTTCTCTTGGATTTGAAGACTTCCATAGCATCCTTTCATCAACATGCTAGAGAAACCTTTTATTAAATGCTACTAATTTTTTTATTGATCAAGCTGTGAGCCATTTCATTTTCTATTATAGCAGAAATCTCCTATAGGAGCATTCAGATTAAGTTTCTTTATTCTGTCTCTAGTAGCATGTCACATTTAATCAGCTTTTAGTTTCATTATTGCTTAAAAATTAGAAAGCAGCTTCTCTGTTCTTTATTGCTTTTTTTTTTTAAGTTTAGTTACTGAAGGGTTATTAAACTCAGAAAACATACAGACAGGCATAACATGCTAAATAAATTCCTCACTGTCTCTAACCAACTTTAACGTTAGCTTTTTTCTTATAATTTTAAAGTTTATTTTCACTGAAAGACTGCTTGTAATTATTACTCATGTTCTCCCCAAACACTTATGTTACTAAAGTGTGAAATGTCTTCTAACACAAAGACAGTTCTCTGGGAAGTAATTACAAAAATGCATTCAGGGGCAATAATTTTATATTAACTGTCAGCAGCATACATCTTCTGAAAAGGCACTTGTTATGAAGGAATTATTTGTGTGGAATTTGAAGGCACTGAAGGCAAAAGAAAACCGCAGAAATGCATTAAACTGAAACTCCAGCTCCCTCATCAAGGGTCAGTTTATGTTTAAATCATTACCTTGAAGGCAACCCCACACCTTCCAAAGAGTCTGCTGGAAGACAATTTCAATTTATGCACAAATTGGATACGGTCTCCAGTTTTCGGTGTGGAACAATTTACACCCCCTTTTCAAGGAAATTTCTGGGCAGCTAATCAAAAAGATGTATCTGAAAATTATGGGCTTCTATTAACCTTTCACTGATGACACTGAAAATACTTGCTAATGATTTATGGGTAGTAAGAAAAACAGTGGCCTCAAAACTGACCGGGCATATTAAAAAGATATCTGTGTCTGCAAGAGCTACAAGAAAAGATTTAATGAATATTTCACAGTAACTTTTAGCCTGTAGGCTAATCCCTCAGTCCTCAGGAAGGCAAAATAGCTCAGTGAAATTAAAAATAAGAAAAGGTGAAACTGAGCAATAGTGATTAAGCATCACATCACTTTAAAAATGTTTCTAAAGGAAATCACAAAAACACCACCAAATGGTAAAATTTCCTCTTAACTGTACCTGCAGGTAACATTTCAGGCCTTCTAATGCTTTTACTAAAGTGATTTAGTGTTACCATGTTATGCAACAAATGCATTTATACACCCAAAAGCGGGCAAAGAGCTAAGTTGTTATTATTTATTTGTATGCAAGCAGCAGTGGGATTGTACTTTACAGTGCTAACAGAACATAGTGTTTATAAGCTCTTGTGTTTGGCAACCAGTGTAAGGGTGTAAATACGGGACATTAACACCTCCCCACCACAAAAAGCACTGCAAGCGAATTTTAGAGAATGCAACAAAAGGCAGAGAGCAGAGCAGTCTGGAGCATGCCAAGTGTGTGGTTCCTGAAACAGCACCCAGCTACAGGACACTGCCCAGTTATGCATCCCAGTCGTTCCAGGGTGCCCTCCCAACACCTCTGCCCACAGAGCTGCAAGGAGAAAAGCACCTCTCTTTTACACTGGGGTGTCCTACTTGGACAGATCAAAATGCAGGAGAAGGTTTCAGTGAGCTGCAGTGGGCTGTGGCGGTGGCAGGGCACAGCAGTTCACTAGCAGATGGTGGAGCAAAGGAGGAAGGTGTGCATCTGACCTGCCTTCATGCATCTCCTGCATGCTTCTGACCTGCCAAGCATTGCCTGTATCAGGGCAGAAAGTCATAGTGCTTTCTACCACAGCTCATTTATGCTTTGTTTGCTACCAGGGATGCTCCACATCCAAATGCAGACAACAGCTACCACAGCTTTTTCACAGTATCAACACCTCACACTTTTTCCGATGTCAAATAGCAATTTGCTTTGTAGATCTCTGTGGCATTCAAATTAAATAGTGTGTTTGCACACAGCTATCCAAACTTCTCTGCCATCATCTGCAGAAAACTCTCACTTACTCAAGACCTGTAATAGCTGTGCAACAGATGATCTGCCTCTGAAAACAAGATGTTATTATCCACTTTCAGATTCTTAAGGCGCATCTGAATGGGAGTAACTGCCACCTTCAGTTCTGATAATGAGGTTGAAATCAAAGCTGATCTAAAATTCATTTCTATGCACAAGGAAATTAGTATGCTGCAAGTAGTAAGTCCAAAGTGACGTGCACTTCTTCATAAAAAGGCACTTTTACTCTGTGACATGCAGCTCTGATGTAATACTAACCATCATCATCTAATAAAATCCATGTAAATTCTCAGCACTAAAATGGCATTTTGCTTTTATTTAGATATATGAGTATTTTAATAATGCTCAACTTAGTATTTTTCAAGTGTCCTGTTTCCAGCAGTTCCATGAAATGCTACTCACACCTAATACAGGATATCTTCATCATATTTTAATTCATAGGCATGACAAAACCTCTTCATTTTTTGGGTTTGTTTGTTTGGGGTTTTGGGGGGTTTTGTTAGTGTAAGGTAAAACCAGATATCTGTAAAACTTAAATCTATAGCTCCCTTAACAGACAGAAAATTCAGAAGGCTTAATGAAATTCACATGTGGCTTGTTATTGCAGCTGCATATCAAATGCAAAACTAAGGTATTGACTGGTTCTGCTCAGAATAGCAGCAGCTGTAACTCTGTATTAAAATAAACCTGTTGATTTTTAAAGAGAGAAATTACAGATTATGCCGTTTACCAACAGTGACAAATGTGACTGCATTTCAGTGTTTGAACCCCCTCTGCCTTATTCAAAACGCAGATTCCTTCATTGCTCTTCTATAAGGTCCAAGACTTTTAATTGTCCTTTCTGCAGGTACATTCTGGGCCCAGAAGACTCCCATCCTCAGTGTCTAACAGCCCAGTGCATGTGCACATGAGAGAGAGATGTAACAGAAAAGCAGACAAGGCCTCAATACAAAATACCCTCTTACATCCCTGAACGTATTTCTGTTCAAAATGGACTTTTTCCATGCTCAGAGTACAGGTTTATTTAAAAACTATTCTGAAGAGATGTTCAACAACCCAAACCTATGGGATCCTGCAGGTAATATTTGCATTCGTCTTTTAAAATCTATAGAAACCTCAGAACATTAGGACTGGGATGGAAAGAGCCATGGCACTCTGCAAACTGGCAGGAACCAGGGGGGTGAAACTGATACAGATGGGAAAGATAAAACCAGGGGGGAAAATGTATTGGGGCAGGAAGAAAAATACACTTAGGCAAATTAGAGAAAGCAATAATTATTTCACTGACCTTCTCATGGGTCTCAGTTTGCTCAGAACCTGCCTGGGTCGTTTTCCCAGGGAGAATGACAAATGTGCAGCTGAAGGAACACAGAAGGGACCTGCTTCTGTGATAACTGTGCCTAGAGTCATCAAAACTGTGATTAAACACCTGAGATGTTTCTATGGGGCCAGGTTTGTGGAGTTAGCTTCTCGGGTAAAACTCCTGTTTATACTCAGGGTATATAGGGCTGGACCTGGACCATAACCTAGTTGTGGGGCTTATAGTCTGATCAAATACCAAACACATACTCTGGGAAGAAAAGAAGAAAAAAAAGTTTACTGACTTTCTCCCTACAAATCTGGTTTGCTTTGAAAAAAAAAAATTGTTCAAATACACCTGAGGAAAAAGTCACATTTTCTCTCTGCTACCAGTTACTGCTGGAAAAGGCTCATGCCTCTGCTGCACAGGAGCCCTCCTCCCAGAAACTGGGAAAACAGTACTTTACACTGTTCCAGCTGGAACTGGGAGGGACATCTGCAGGCAACCCAAGTGACTTAGGAGCCGAATGCCCACTGAGTGGCAACGGGCTGTAGCAAAAACCCATGAAATTGGAAATTAATGAGAGTTAGGCACCTACGAGACTTTAGACCTACCTGTCTAAATGGCTTCAGAGGAGTGGGACTTACAGGCTTTCAGAAACGTTACCCTCAGGTCTCATTATGCCTGTGCATCTCTGCTCAACCAGCACCTGGCTGGGCATGATGTCTTGGTGCAGGTATTCATACCACAGCAAAGAAAATAAATTAATGAATGTGAAAAAGGCAACTGATTTAACAAGATTCTCAACCAGAAAACAGAAGAAAGTCAGATTATACAGCATGGGAAAGGGTTTTTAACAGGTGGCCAGGCTATTAGGAAAGCATTGAATTCTGCATCCTTCCACACAAGAGTGGTCAGCCCCTGCTGCACAAACACACACCTCTCCTGCCCACCAGATACACCAAGGAGATGATGCAAGCTGACAAGGAAACCAAGTTAGCAGAACAACTCAGAAAGTTCCCTGCCACTTTGTCTTCTTTCTTCTTCGGGTTTAAAACATGATGTGATTCCAGGCTGCCGGGCTCAGTTAAATTTCAGTTTATGTTTAAAACAAGCCTGCATGCAAAAATTAATGTACCTCAAATTTCCTTTTTAGTTTCTTTCCTTAATACCAAACTCTGAAGTCCTACACGTTTCACTTGACAAAGCCATTAATTCAGTAATTTCACATAATTAAATTGAGCAACACAGAGTATTTAAATTGGAGCTAAGTGAAATATACTAATGTGCAGCTCATGCTGTTAGAATTGTGCTGCATGCTATTCTGCTGCTGCTCATTTATTGATTTGGGATTGGCTGAAACGTGACACTGCGTAATAAAGAATGCACTGGCTTCAACTGAATTAGAAACAAAATAAAGAAATAAATAAAGTAGATAAATCACAGAGGACAGTGAATCAAGCACTGAATGGAATAAATTAATCCCTCCAAATGAGCTCTCAGCAGAGGACTTCTGCACCCAGCTGAAATCAGCACCCAGGTTTATACTTTCCCAGTGATAACTAATTCCTAGCTAGAGATTTTCTGCTGTTTATCTCTAAAAGAAGTAGTGAGCTGCACCAGTCCTCCAGCCTGATGACCCTTTCAGCAGCAATAGCACTTTTTCTCCTAACGTGTTCCTGCATTCTCTCTTCTAGCCCTGTGTGGTAAAGAAAGTGTGAAAAGATGTTTAAAAGAGTTAAAGCTGAAATTACTTTAAAGTCTTGTCTCCTCAGCCACTCCTCTCATTCAGCAGACCCTGAAAGTTGTAACAGGAGACAGCAACGTAGTACATGGCATCAAGGAACTGACAAAACCCTTAGATCTACTGGAGGATGATGTGTGGTTGAAAAATTAAGGACAGATAAAACTCTAACTATGCATTTTTGGTGGCAAATTAGTAGTAAAGGGGAAGAAATTAACATGGAAAATAATCCAAATAGTGGAAATACTGCATGTAATTTTTAAAAGCTCCTCCAGAACATAGTGGTGGTTTGTTGTCTTTTGTTTTTTTTTCCCCTTTCCACCTTCTTTCCCTTTCCTGCTTCTTAAGTTTTTTATGAACTGCCTTAATTGGGCTCTTCCAGATATGCTGAAAGTTCCTCCACTACTTCCTCAGCCTCAAAGGACACTTGTGAAAGGTGCAGCTTTGGACTGCTCATGATAACCCTCATCAGATACAGCTCATAATGACCCGCTCCCACTAATGAAAAAGGGAGGGTAGGGGGGAGATATTGTTGCTGTTGTAATTAAGCTTGTGAAGAGTTTAGTTGGAGAGAAATTAGATTTATTTACATGGTGCTCTGTTGCTGATGAAGCACCAGCTATTTGGGAGAACTTCTAATTAACCCTAATTTAGTTGATATGCTCTTTAGCAGCCTCATTCCCTGTGTACTTTGCACTAGGTAAAATGTAGTAATAATAATAGGAAAATTATCCATTTTAACAGGGCACATTTCTTTGTGAAGGTCCAGTCCCAGCTTTTGTCCTTAAATTATTGAATTTGCATTATTAGTTGCTGACATGCAGGAAGATGCACACTTGAGAACTTCATCCTACAAAAGAGCTTTTTCAGCAGCCAAACACCATGGCTCACACCGGCATGGCCACCACACCCATAGCCTCATGTGTCCCTTCTTCCACAGCCCTACAGCTGCCACAGGAAAAGGGCTTTGGGGCTCATTTTGGACCCTTCCACTCAATTTACAGCTATCACAGCTAGGAGTTTGTTTTTAAAGCACTTCCACTTCCTACATCCTCGTCCAACTATGCAGTCTGGCCACAATGTTCATTAGCCAGATACGGCTTTAAAATATTTCATTACAGTATCGAGCTAAAAATCACTTAACTCTCATGATGTGTTTTCTCATTTAATAGTTCACTGATGGCTCCACCACACTCCCAGTGCCTGTGATACATCTGTGGGTTTCTTTGCAACTCAGAAAGAGATTTACAGTGCAACAGGTTTACAACCTCAATATTTAATTATAAGAGAAAATTAAAAAAATCACCAGTTTTTATAAACCATTTTGGAGGAAGAGCAACATGAATTCTTATTTTGATTTCACACCATAAACACCAGGCATCACTTCTTTGGGACTAAAGGTGAAAAATGGAACATAATTTAATTCTGTTATACAGAAGCAGCTATGCTTGGTTGTTACAACACAAACCCAGAGATGCAAAGACCATTTGCAAAAGTGATATTCCTTATGTCTTCAACACTGCACTTGTCTATACGCATTATATATAAAGGGGAGGAAAAAAAAAAACAAACCAAAAAAAAAAACAAGGAAGGAAAAAAATGTGGATTTCTGCAACATCCTGTCCAGACAGTATTTTACCAATCTGGCTATTAGCGAACTTGTTCAAGATCTGATTGAAACTCACCTTGTTTTAAAAGAAAGTACACATTTAAGGCACAATTTTTTTCCCCGTAAGATTACAGACCAAATGCTGCTCTCAGTTATACCTCACTAACCCTGTTGATTTTCTGCGTCCTTCCTGGATATTACTGGGAAACTTTGCAATCAACATATTTTGTTTAATACAAACAAGGAAGAAAAGCCAAATGCTTCTTAGACAGAATACTTCTCATTCATTTAGCAGGATATATAGTCATCTGGGCTTGTGTGCTAAGTGCAAAGGTCCTGGTTATGAACCAATCTCAGAGTCTAAGTTTTTTCAGTTTCTATATGGGACACACATTCTGCACAAAGCAAATTACAAATTCACCGTTTTTCTGGAAGTATAACCTACCTGATTAATTCAACAATGCAAAACTGAAGTCCTCCCTATTGTTGCTGAAATAAGGCCAGTCTAGATACACCTTTGTTCAGTTTGTCAGAATTACTCAGAGGAAAATTCCAATTCAGAACACTGTCTTCAAAACGGCCCAGTACAAAATTAACTTACAAATGAACTCATGTAAGGAAAAAGGCAAAAATCTTTCTGTTGCAACAGTTGTATCTTTGCTGTGTCAACAGGAAGGGCTTCATGTAGACCTTTTGGGAGAAAGCTAATTCAAGTTTTGAGTTACACATTTCTTTTAACCAAAAACATTAAGTGAAATCAAGTAAAGATGGAAAAAGTCTGTAGAAATGATACATTTCTCAACTGTGGAAGCATCTGATTTGTCTTTGGAAAAGAAACAGGTCCAGTTTTCTTTCTGTGGATGGAAACAGCCACTATCTCTGTTTGTGATCACTTGTGTGACAAAATCAGGGCACGGGAATTTAGTGGAATTTAATTTAAACCATCTATAGACCCCATCCAATCTAAATAATACCAATAAGCACAAGTCTACACTGTGGCCAGCTCCAAGGGCTCCAAGCCCCCTCTCAATTAAATGAGACTGAGGGAAAACCATCGCTCCTCCTCTCAAGGACACGGATGCCACGCTCCTCTTCCCCACTTCGTTTGGGGGCTGCAAGTGAGCAGGTAGCACAGAGCCACTATCTTTCACTCACTTATCTCTTCCAAATGCTCTTTTCTGTGTCACACAACAGATGCAATTTCAATGCACACAGATAGAGCAACAAGCCTGAATTTCAGATCATTGTTGGAGGATCTTTATCTGCGAGGCTGCTTCAAGTCAGCCCCACCTTGCCAGGCACGCACAGAAGCCCACGACCAGCATGTGCCTTTCCACTGTATTTCTCTTAAATTGAAAAGTCCTTCTAGCTTTGGTTCAAAGAAGAGCTGGAGCCTTGAAACTTAGACACACACTACCATGCCTCACCACGCTAGTGGTATTCTTTATCCAAGCAGGATAGTTTCCAACCAAGAGGGGAAAAATTGCCTACAGGGTCCCTCCATTTCATGCTAGCAAATAACTTGCTTCAGAAATACTGCAGAGGGGAAAGTGTAGGATGAATTGGGATGCGAAATCCCACAACCTCCACTGGAAGGAAAAGCACTGTTAAACACTTGAGTTTTCCTTTTGGAGTTTTCCTGAGTTTACTAAGATGCAACAGCAGAGTCACTAGCTAGAATGCTGATGTTTAAGAAAAAGTCTGTTTTCTTTAGTTATAATGATGACATAGAATTTTACAGCTCTCAAAAGCACCTTCTGGGTTCGAAACACAAAAGTTGTGTATCAGTTTATTTGTAAAACATACATTTTTTTCCTGTTACAGGAGCCTGGAATGTGAGAAATAAGCCTTTCCCCAAACAGCATGCCTACGAGTTCCAATTCAGGGACATAAGTCTGAACTTCCCATATCTAGAAAATTACATCCAGAAAATATATTGCATGGATTCACTTCAAATGTGTCAAAGGTTCCAACAAGAGTGGCTCTTTTCAGCCCTATTACCATGCTGCTGCTTAAATGTCACTAAGCAGAAGGCGTTTCTCTCTATCAGTCACAAACTGCCAACTTAGCCTGAAGGAAACACCAAGCTAAAACATGTATGTCTACATCCAGAGTAATGTCATTCTGACTTGAATGTTTACTTTTTTTTTTTTTCTAATTGATTTACCCCTTGTGAAGGAGAACAGGAGGCTTCCCTTCCTTCTCCCCTTACCCCCATGCTCCAGCTTCATTACAACCCCAGCTCTGTTGCCAAAATGAGATATTGCCTCATTTTTGGTACTGTGCCCTTGAAGGCATCTTATTAGAAAAGACCATTTCTTAATTAACATTTTTGATCTTTAATCTATTACACATCCCTTTAATCCCATACGGAGGAGCTTTTGGCCCACTTCCGCAGCGTGGCGGTGGGAGGCAATAGGCTGGCAATTTGTGCTGAGGGCTCTCTCCCAGTTGGGCTCCAGCGTGGCCAGCTGCAGGGCTGGCTGTGCTCTGGCTGGTCAGCAGCAGACATTCGCATTTATTACTTTACTGCATTTAATAAAGACTTTAGAGAGCCACCACTCAGTATTAAAAACAACAGGCAGAACGGCAAGCTCGTGGATGAGATCAGACTTCAGCAAGTGGCTGTTGAGCTCTTAAAATAACCAGCAAAACTCTAAGTGGATCGCCAACATGTGAAGTGTTAAGAAAAGTACAATGTTAAGTCCCTTACATCATTTTACTTGCAAATAATTACAGCAATTACAATGTGCTAACTGGCAATTAACATTACAGGCTTCACAACTCACCAGAATTTTTTAAAACACGCTGTGGCCCTATGTAAATTGTCTCTTTGGTACTTCTGATTTGGTGGCTGTATCAGCTAATGGCTACACATTAGCTCAGCAGATCTTGGAACAGAATTGTCCACGTGCCAGATAATTTAATTAGAGGCTTGATCTTGTCAGAGCTTTATGCAACACAGACAGTGTTTCCAAGCAAAGTGTGCAGGGTTTTGCCTTTCTCTTTAGTGTTTTGTGACTGTCTAATAATTTCTACTAGCAAACGCCAAAGCCATCCAAGGGAGAAAGGAGGCATGGCTAGTAAAACACGCAGACGGGCAGGCACTTCAGTACCAAGCGTGATGAATTAAAAAATATGTAGAGCAAGACACATTGAGCACCTCTTCCATGCACACCACAATCTACTGCCAGGCCTCTGCACACATCTATTAAATCTCCATCAGACTGTTACTCAGCCCCAAAATAGACAAAGGTCACTTGTCTCCAAGTGAGAGCCATAGGGTATCTCAAATCTCATTATAAATGGTCCCATTTAACAGTTTTCTCATTTGAATTTACACACAACAAATACAAGATTAAGAGATGAGCTCGGTTTATTCTGACAATGATACTGTAATTCCTTGTAGCCAGACCAATAAAAGACTACTAAATGACAGAAATACAAATGTATCCTCTATTGTGAGACATTTTAGGCTAGACTGTATAAATAAAATCCTTTTTTTTTTTTTTTTCCCCTTTCATTACTATTTGGCCTTACTTTTTGTTTTCTAACACACTGTTATGTTACTGTAACCATACTTGTACTCTTGGTCTACAAGAAGCTTAATGATTCAAGACAATTCAACCAAAAATATGTCTAACCATTACAGAAACTTTTACAAGTCGGGTCAGTGTTGAGTAAGACCCACTAGAGGTCCCTTCCAACCCAAATGATTCTAGTTTCTTGTACTGAATAAGCAAAGATTATTTGGACAAAGCAGTATAAATTTCATGCAGTTCTTAACTGCAGTTTCATATCAACATCCTTACTCAGCCCAGGGGAAAAAAAAAAAAAGCAGTGGAGCTTGTTTATTCCATTTGTTTTCCTTCTTTTACAACCTTGTTTATAAAACCACTCTCATGACTGGCACAATTTGTTTTGTCCTCAAGAAGAACGATTACTGGGGATCCACCACTCTGTCATTAGTTCTTATTGAGTTTTTCTTGTTTAAGTAACAGGCCAATGTAATATATTCTGTTACTCTTGGACTGCATTTATTCAGGCTGAGAGCTTTGACAGTTATGTGTAAACTAGTCAAAGGAGAACAGAAGTTTCTGTGAACACCAGAGAGATTGTTCACCAGGAGACCTTCCCTCAACATTTCAGCTGTCTGATTTCACAAAGGTAAAGCCCATTGCAATTGCTTCTGCAGTGGCATGGTTTCCACTTCCCTCTCTCCTACCAGCCAAAGCAAAACCACTGACCTGCAGAAACAACTCAAAGCAAGGTGGGTTGGCAAGTGCCCATTGGTGCTGAAGTCTGGGAAGGTCAACCTGCAGCATGATGCACGCTGCATGGTGCAGAGACAAAGCAGTACAGACACGGGGAACAAGGAAGACTTTCTATTAGGTTAGGAGGCTCAATTAGCTTTTGTTAAGTGCTCTGAGATCCTATATTAAAATATTTACTGAAATAAACTCTAGAAAGTACAATTTGCCTGAAGTCTGCTTCTGTCCTCAGATCTGCAGGAGATGAGCAAATCCAGAGCGTGGTAGAATTGGATAAATTAGAGATGAGAAGGATTTACCAGGTGATTTTATCCATCCCTCTGCTAATGTAAGACCATTCCTACAGCGTATTTTCAAGTGTTTTGTCCAGCCTGGTTTGAAAATGACTGAAATTATAGGAGATAATATCAGAGTCTATTAGATTCTACTATTGGGAAATGTTTCCTGATATTCAGCCTAGCATCTCCTTTGCTTTACTTTAGCCCATTACTGCTAGTTATGCCCCTGAAGGCTATTGTAAACAACAGATATAATTTTCATCTAAAAACACAGAAAATTATCATCTAATCACAGCCCTTCACTTGAGCAGCAAGAGAGGACAAGATAGCATCATTGCAAAGAGGCACAGGAAGGGAGAGCAGGAATGTGAAGATGGGAAGGTGCTATACTATGCCTTGCTCCTCTCCAGTACCTGCTCCAGCAAAATGGCAACATCTTTCACTGGGATGTACAAGCTCATGGGAGAGCTGAACACAAGCAAAGGACAGACAACCAGGCAGGCTGCATATATCTGAGGGTCCTCTTATAAAGGTGAATGACTTCAGTCAGTGTCAAGAAATCAAACACAGTGCTACAGTCTCCCAGCAGATAAAGAACCAACAGACACACCTTTCAATAAAAAGCAGATTTGTCACAGGGGAAATAAACATTGCTGGCAAGATGGGGACATAACCCCAAGAATCCATGCCGGTGGTGTACTTGTATTTCTGGCAAGATGTCCCTGACAGAAGATCTTACGTGAACAACCCTCAACTCGTAGCAACCCTGTGACAGCAGACAGACCAAGCTCAAAAGACTTGGGATGAGGTTAATCTGATGACCCCACAGATACTCCCAGATTTGACTGAAATATTGTTGTCCATCACCAGTCCCAATGCACTGCCACATCCCAGCGCACGCAGATCCATGGCCTCTCCCCAGTGTGGCCAGGCAAGAGCTGTGACCCCAGAGCCTGCAGAAATCTCTCCCTTTACAGTGATCCTTGTAGCAATTTAGAGGCGTTGGCTTTAGCTACTGTGAAACTCAGCAACATCCACGCCATACACCATGCTTGCTCAGCTTCTCCTAAGCAGTCTTGACTTTCCAGAAGACACTGTCTTTAAAAACCCTGGGAATGGGTAGGTGATGGGATAGGGAAAGCACTCAATAGCTCACTTTGAAATGAGGTTTTCTTTCCTCGCCTCTTTTACCATGGAAATTAATTCTCCTCCTCTGTGCTATTGCTGTAATTTTCCCAATTAACATTTCTAATAGTAAGTATTTTCTAGGAAATGCCATAATACACAGGTGTGTGCTTCTAATTTAAATACTGACACCCATGCTGTGTTCGCATCTGAAGATAGCTCCTTCTTGCCAGAGATTCCTTCCCCAAGCAAGAGGGGAACACCTATGGCACCACACCACCAGAGACCCCTCAGCAGATTGGTAGGGCAGCTGTTTCCATGACAGATGCACACATCGGTGCTGCGCTGCATCACGCACCACGAGCACTCTCCGATTTTATGCTTCTGCTTTCCCTGAAGGTGCTAGAACCAAGGAATGTTGCTCAGACACTGGAGATACCCACAGAACCCTTGGCACTCCAGCTGACGGCTTCCTCTGCCAGCACCACATTGCCCTTCCTGGCATCCCAGGAGCAGAGACTTGCTCCCAGAAAGCCCTCATGCTTGCAGATGCAGAGTTATGCTGTGAGCTCCTACAAACAAGAGTGATCTTGGAAAGGTTTATAATTACTTTTATTGTTTCTATTTATAACGTCTTGGCTCAAAAAATCTTACCTCTGTCTTGGATGTTCACCCACCACTAGATTATCTGACTACCATGTACTTTCTATCACTTCATTTTCTGTCCAAGAAAGCACTGTTGAAAGTACTTTCCTCAAAAAGGGAAAAAATAAAGGAAAAAAACTCACACACCCACAAAAAAAAAAAAAAAAATCACAGATAAATTAATGTTTATAAAGAAAAGACTTAAGTTGATAAAAAAATAGATTTTGTAATTAGGACAGGAGATTTTTTTTTCTCTTGTGAAAGGACACATTATGTTACATTGCAAAAACCCATACATTACTATGGAAAATAAAAGTGTGGTTTAAAAAAAAATGAGGAAAGCAGCATCCAGAGCAACAACATTCCCTAGCTTTGTTTCTAATTTGCATTTATTTGGGTTTTCTCTACTTTCAAAGCAGATATTTTGAGAACTTCGGACTATACCAGCTGGGCTGTACACTGGAGGTCAATGCAGAGACAAGGATGTTGGTTTTAAAACCAGCATAAGAATGGCAGCCAGTTGAGATCAAACACTTCATAGTACATTGGAAAAACATTCAGCTAAGAAAGTTATCAAAGTCTTCGATGTTCTTCGCTAAGTTCAAAGATTTCATTCTTTGGAAATCCTTATGCACTGTAATTAGAATCTCCTCATATTGATTTACTAATGAAATCAGCTTTTAGAGGATGCCTGAAGCTTGTAAAGGCACTCGGGATAGGTAATTTCAGAATACTTACAAGATAACCAGCTTCTAACACCCAGTGACTTGTGACCAACCTTTTCAGAGCTCTGCAGCAGGCATCACAGAATTACCTGGTGCTCGGGACAGGGCAGGTTCAGCATTCTGCCATTTAGAAGTTAAATGAGACAAACCATGATACACATAGGAATGGAGAAGAGCTTAGTGTTTATGGGAGGGCGGTCTCATTCATTTGCACTTTCTTTACTTACTACTGACACAGCCCATGCCCAGCAGGTTGTGCTCCCACAGCGGCACTATGACAGCAGTCACCGGAAAGTGAGCAAAGATCAGGGACAGCCTTGGGTACTATGAGACCACAGAGGATGGGGTCCTGCACAGATGGTGGCCTTGGACAGTACGTAGTGAACTATGCTGGGATGTGCAAGCCCAGGGTGCTGGAGGAAGGCTGATGGGACAACTAACTTTGTGTGGCTAAAACTGGCCTTGGAAAAATTGGAAAGGTGAGGAGGGAGAACACATTTTCTGTAGCTTATTTGAATAAACAGAAAAGAGGAAAAAGTTAATACATGCATACTTGCAAGGGCAAGCCTTTTTGCTTTGTAAGACCCCGGCTTCCTCATCCACTTTTTCTCCTTTGGAAGCCAAAATTAAACCCAGCACTACAAAATGGGTAGAGGACAATGGAAACCCTCAATACCTGGGGAGCAGAAAGCAGCAGTGTTGGGATCAGAAGATCAACAGTGGGGGAGAGCACAGGTAACAACCAGGAGGGAGCAGGCAAGGAGAGTCCCAACGAGCATGAAAAGCATTAAAAACACCCTGGCACGGGCTCCAGTAGCCTTGAGGAAAAATAAGTCTCCAAACTGTGTCAAGACATTCCTCCTCTGCAGACTGCAAGTGAAAATTGTGATTTATGCTGCTGGAAGACGCCATGCAAAGTGGAAGAGAGGAGAAATAGAGTGACCACAGGGTGGTTTTCTTCTAGTTTTGTGGTTCATTTCTCAAAAGCTTCTGTTTCCTCTTTTCCTCCTTAGAGGAAGTAAATGTTAAAAGGAATTGCAGAAGGCAATTAAAAATCTAAAATCGCTTACTGTACACAACAAGCACACAGGAGAACTCTTAATGGAAAAACATCAGTGTTTGTGTCCTAAAGTGCTGTGGGCTTTTTCCCATACTGCATTTTATTAACCTTGCACAGGTGCCCATCTGCTGCAGTGAGCTTGCAGGCTAGGACAGGAAATCTGGAGCTGATGGGGAAAAGGGGGAACACCAACCTGTAATTTACTTTCCTGACTTCTGGAATGATGTAAATTGAATTATACTAATGTTGTGTGGTAATGGATGGTTGGGCACTGGCATTGGAAAGGCTCTTCCAGTCTCAAATACTGCAAATGGGATGTCTGCTTCTGTCCATGTTCTGCAAAAACATGTGCACAGAGACATACCCAGCACCATTTGTTCCCAGCTGCATACAACAAAATTATATATTCTATTATTTCAAAAGTAGACTTTTTTTTTAAATTATTTTAGGTCTGCAGGCTTCTAAGGAGAAGATAGAATCTGCTCTGTTTGACCCCAAACAATTCAGCCAAGATTCCCTGGGGCCTCACAGTCAGGCTAATGAGAAACTCCTCAGCAACCCCCATGTAAAATGCCTTAAATTCTCTATATATTTAGTAAGACTTTTTACTTCTTTAAAATGTCCCTTGCTGCTCCTCAAGATAATACTCTTGTGATGTATTACAACAGCAATGCAGCATTGTCTGGCTGGCCCCTTGCTTTGCAAATATTGAATTTTATTTTCCTCTTGGCTTTGAAGCCGCCAAAAACCCTTTTGCAAAAGCCCAGGCTGGTGTTTGCCTGCCTGCCTGCCTGCCCCCAAGCCTCCCCCCCAGCAGCCCTGCCCAGCACACCCTCTCTGACACTTTCAGGGTGAGATGGATGGGCTTCAAGGGCTACATGAGCTGCATGTGCTGTTAAGAGGGGGAAAAGCAGGGGGAAGGAGTATTCAGCTGCACTCTTCCTCTGGGACACAAAATGTCTCTGCCTCTTACACAGCAAAACACTACTGACCTGCTATTTAACAGCAAGCACAGTCTTCAGATTGAGAGAACAGGAAAAGCTTTTTTTTTCTTCCCTTTACATTAAGGAAAAAAATGTTTACAAGACCTGAAGAGGAAGGAAATTCACTATATGCCCATTGTTACACAGGGCTGGTGGCCATCCCAATTATTCACCCTGGTGCGAGGGCAGCCCTTGCCTTCTTACACCTAGAGAATCTTCCTGATTGTCTAGGCTAAGTTGTGCTCACAAAAAGGAAAAAAATCACCATGAGATTATTTCCAGTCGTATTTAGAGTATTTGAATAAATTCCTCAGGCAACTACACCAAAGGCTGGATTCCTGCAAAGCATTTCACCTTCACAGGTTCTACCCTGAAGAAGCAGTTAAGCCTGAGCAGACAGAAGCTTGCACATGTGCTCTACCATAGGAAAAAGGATGGTGCCCTGTGCTGAGCCATCACTGAACAGATCCACTAGAGCACAGGATTTCTGCTGCCAGTGTATCTCCAGGAGCTGCACTGAGCAGCTCCTATGAGCAGCTGTATTTTCATGAGCAGTCTCTCACCCAGTGCCATGGTCTGGTCAAGGATGCACAAACCACACACCTTCAGTAGCAGAGAAGCCCACAATGAGACACAGAGCTTGGGCTTTGTCTCGCCCTGCACAGACAAACTTTCACACATGACCTGAGGACAGCTAAGTGTCATAGCTACCTGGATACTCCCATGACTGCAAGTTCAATTCATACTCATTAAAAAATTCCAGCATAGCTTCTACTGGTCTGGTGGAAGGAATAAGATATAACGTAACTGCAGCTATATAAATATTTTGCTATTACAAGACAAAAAAAATTGAATGTTCTGCCTGCTCTTGCTCTCTCTATGTACCACACCACCCTGAGACCACTGTTGCCCCCCACAGCAGCTGCACAGAGCACCAACAGAATTTTTCAGAAGTTGCTTTTTATGTGGTGCTCGCACACACAGAGAGATGTACAAACACATACAGGAGAAGAAGGGAAAGAAATATGTTAATTTGAAACATCTGGCAAATGTTTCAGAGTTAACAAGTCCTGGGTCTGGCCTTTTGGGTCTTTTCCTTGCGGGGGAGGGAAGGGGTGTCAAGGAAGGAGAGGCATTTTGTCATTTTGGGCCAAGGAAGAAAGGGGCATGAAACAAGAAGTTGAAGCATGTTTTTTCACCCTTTACTGAACTTCAGCATCACACTACCGGAGCTAATGCAAACAGGAAGATCATAAAAGAACATAATGAAAGTCTTGCACACTGGGACTGAGGGACTGGTTTCAGTTACTGAATATAGCTTTGGAGACACACCACACAAGAGCCAGTGACTCCACACAGTCCTACCACCACGTACTAGAGGTTTTTAAGCTTTTTCTATGAAGTTCCTCAGTCATATTCCAGTATGCAACCTCTGTCCCATGCACCATGTTCCTTCTTGATAGGATACTGTATTGCTTCTTGAGACACGTACCAGATTGACATCTGTAGCTACTAAGCATATTAAGAGGAAAATCCCCCAATTGGCACACATTTTCCTTAAGCTGCCATAAATCACACATACAATACGTTTTCTCCCACATCAGAAGTCTTGAACAAGAGCTGTAATCACGGGAGTAAATGAAGAAAAAATGGAGGAGACTCAGCTAATTTGGGGAAAGCCTTTCACAGGCTGTCTTTTACTCACAGTATAACCACCAATACCATCCAGAAATCCCAAATTAACTCCCACTCTTCACAGAAATTATTTTTGCTCTCGTTGCTGCTGTTTTGAACCTCAGCCTGTGTTAAATTTAATACAATTCAAGACTCGCGGTAGATAACACCGGTAACTCCACTCCGCTGCTGTTTGAGACGAAGGTCAAGCAAGAGAGCCAGCGAGAGCTCTTTTCATGCACCGTTAGCTCCAGGCACAAAGGGGCCTTCGACATCGCAGCTGGGGGTTTGCAGCAGCAGCAGCAGCAATATCTGCTATCAAAGACTAGTGAAAACACAAACCCTTCAAAACAGCCGTGACGCCCAGAGAAGAGGCACCCAGCACAACCCAGAGTGCAGTTGGTACAAAGTGAAATGCCACAAAGTGCCACACAAAGGCAGTTTGTGCCTTCACGAACAGCTAGATGCTGACTTCAGAAAGAAAAGTCTCCTGTGAGCCAGTTTCCCCAGGACTCTTATAAGCCCCATGCTAACCAGGAATGCAGTACCATTGTTAATTTTCATATTACTGCTCAGTTTCTGAGATGTTTTTACATTGCTGCTGAGCTTCTGAGAGAATGCCATTGTGCAGTCCAGGATGAAGACAGCACAGAAATAGACTCATTGGCTTCAGAATCAAAAATATTCTGAGAATTTCATAAATCTTAAAAGACATAATAGACAGTAAAACATCTTTGCACAGGGCACAAACAATGACTGAGATGTGGTTAGTTACTGTAAACACAGATTAATCTGACATCCTCACGTTTGTGTTATCAGTACATATTACACAGCTACAGACAAACCTGCTTTATCCTGTTCAGTTTCTTGAGCCTCTTTTTATTCAAATTATCAATGTAACACAGGTGAAGAAGCCCCAGACACGTGTTATTGTTATCAAGCAGACCAAAAACTGGTTCAAACGTTGACGCTTTCTACCATGGCACTGTACCTCTTCTATTCTCCAGCTCTGACAGTACTTTCCAATTTCCTCTGAGAGGAAAAATACACACATTCCAGTTGAGACCAAGGTTTAAAATTCCTATTAAAGCAGCTTTTATGTAATTAGATTGGAATGAACGTGCAACAGTGCCCATTGCAGAAAACTTCAAAGTGGTTATACTGGAGAAATCACAACCCGTTTCAGTATGCCCACAAGAAGAAAGAATGGCTCTCCAGAGGATAAGAGTATATTAGTCTCTGTATGTAATAGATTTTATTGACCATATGGAACTGATATAAAAATTGTGTTGCAGTGGGTAGTCTTGGATTTGAGACAGGAATGTGACATACAAAATACAGTTCCTGTAAAAAGCCTGGCAGCTTTCTGGCAGTTTTTGCAATCAGAAGAACCTAAAATATTTACCTGATTGAGTCACTGACGAGTCCCAGGTCAAAGCAAAATCTGAAGATTCACCTTCTTCAACTGAAAAAGAACAAAAATAACCTGTGATTGATAAAATGAACCTGCTGCAAAACAAACCCTAGAAAACTAGGTCCAATATGAGACAGAGTATTAAAACAAAATTCTGCATTGGTGAAAAAAAAAATAATGTACTGGTTTCTATAAAATAATTCATAAGGTAGAAATCTAGTAAAGACATTTCTCCCATGTTTCAACTTAAATATGGGATTTGTGTTTGCAGCTTACTCCTGAACAGGTAACAGTTAGTTCATGTAAAATTCTAACAGAGGTTTAAGTATCACCACCTGCTAAGCATTCATATTTGAAATTTTGTACATTCACAACAATTTGCAAAAACTCCAATTGAGGTTGTTCTTGAAATGCATGCTGCAACAGATCACAGTAAAGAACTATCTGATGAAGGGAATATCACCAGACTTCTGTAATCTTAACATCCTAACATATCAGGCACATTCAGAACAGAGTGAGATCTTTTTTCAGAACTCGGAATTAAAAAATGCCATTACAATGTGTAACCATGTTCTGTAATATGGTAGTCATAAATAACCGCATTTAAGGCTTGCTGATGTGAAAGCTGTCAGAGCCAGGTGCTTAGTGCTTGCAAATGACTTATCTATGACCTTCTGCCTGTTAAGAATTGTAAAATGTCATTTGATTCTTACATTCTAAGCAATAACTAAGAGATCAACTGACAACAAGCAGGGTAAAAGAGAGCCCGATCCTGCTGGTACTGGAATCAGTGTCAGCCTGGGAATTTGAAAGTGGTAACTACAGAAATTCTTTTTAATTGTAGGATTTGATGATCTTCACCTTCACTCTGTCAATACAACAGTGAACAAATTTAAATCATGGGCTTCTGTTTCCTGGTGAAAAGTATTTACTCTGTGCAGTGAACGACCTCTAAATCTTTTATCTAAATTGTATTTGATTCAGATACAAATTCTACATAATTCTGCAACTGAAATACAAACCATATTGCAAAGCCACAAGCACAGCTCCTATTGACCAGATGGGACCAGTAAGCCCAGGCCCTGGAACCTGTTCCAGTGATTTCTTACGTTGAGTATTTTCATTTTCATCACATGGTTCTTTGGTTTATGCTTTCCTCATCTTTTTTTTTCTTTGCAATTTAGTAAGGAATTCTGGCACCATGTAAGCTTATTTATTGGGTTGATGTCAGTGGTGACATCATGTGGCATTAGGAACACAGAAGAGATTTTATATAGGCAGTACCTTGACAAATTTTGATTTTATGTTCAGACCATTAACAAATGCACACTCCACAGAGACGCACAGGTCTGGTCCTGTTAATTTGCAAGTTTACTCATGGGGGAAACACAGAATTTGGCCACTTCTTTTTAAAAAGTCATACTTGAGACGTGGTTGTATTTTTATCCAAAATATCTGTGTTAGCATAAAGGCCACATCATGTAATATTAAATTCTAGAATGATAGAGAAAAACATGATACAAAGCTACAAGCTATTGAAGCCCTTATCAGTACTGTTCCCTGAGAGCGGCAGAGCAGGCTTGGCTCATGCATGCTCTCTCCTAGGGGCTCACCTACCATTTTGTGTTCTGTCAACCACCATCTTGTTCTCTTTTTGACCCATCTTCTAATAGACAAACTCTGGACAGAGTCACCCTAAACACAATTTCACTCTTACACAAACCTATCTCTTGTTTTAACAAGAAAATGCACTTACATTTGGGAGGTTTCTTCTCCCAAACTAAATAAGCTAAGTTGTACCTTACTCAAAAGGGACATATGGAATGTCTTTATTTTATTCTTGATTGTTTTTTGCTTGGACACTTTTCTGTATTGCTACTTTTATGCTGATGGGGTTTTATGTCTTTATAATTTATCTTGGAAAGAGAGGTGAAAAAAGCTAAAAATCAGTCTGCTAAATATACGTAAAGGCAATAAATTCAATTCTAGCCAAGCAGAAGTATATAGGATCAGCACTGGTCATCAGCAATTTTAGCAACACACTGCCTTTCATGTTGGTTAAACACCGGAGACTGCTCTAGCCCTTGAGCTGCTGTAGGGCAGCTGGCTCCAGCACGTAACAAACCCATGTTTTTTGGAATCCCTTAAATGAGGGCAAAGGTTTGAGCCAGCCTCTGTTGGCATTAATTTGCTTTGCTCCCTGATGACTGAAAAGGGGACAGAGGATATATATGTGAAGATGGCAGCATTTAAATTCACTTTGTATTATTGCAGGCATGGTTTCAGGTTTTCCCTCTCTATTTGCACAGACCCACCACATAGCTGACAGTACTGCACCTCTGTGTAAGGACAGGGCCAAGTGGGATGGAACCTCTTGAGCTTAGACACAGACATCTCCCTGCAGCTTCTGCTCACACCACTATTCTTCCCTTTTCTTTTCTTTTTTTAAGCAAACATCATCTTTCATAGGCTCAACCATAAGAAAAAGTAACAGCTGAGCCTACTCCCAGAGGTATTGCTGTATTGGACCAAGGTTTCTCTTGGGCAGCAGGACAGCAGGTCAAATGTTCGCTCAGACAGAGAATACAAGGCAGGGACACTGCCAGGGGCAGCCAGGACCCCCCTCTACTTGCTGCAGTGCTGGTGGAAGCTGCAGGCAGGACAGGACCACAGGGCAAAGCCAAGCTGGCACTACTTAGGATCAGCATTAGGTGGTTTTATGGAGTAGCATGGTTGGAACCACAGAAGTTCCTATGTACTTACACTCTTACTCTTGCCTCTGTCTCTCCATCTGAACAATCATTAATTTTACTTGCTTTGGGAAAGCACATTTTTACTCCCTAAGTAATACAGAGATGATACAGCAAGAAGATAGAAGTTCAGTCCTACTCTGGTCCATGTATCATTGACAGAATGGCAGTCAAGATGCACCATGCTGCACCAACAGAGAGCATACGCATGTCTCCCAGTGCCAAATTCACTACACAGTTGATTAGAAAAAAAAGAGATGGGCAAGGAACAGTTTCAACCTCAAGTGCTACATCTCTAGTTTTAAAGCATTAACTATTTTTTCCCTTCTCTTTTGTAAACAGTCCATACTATTTGCTGCTATACAGAGATAAAATACCAAAAATACAAAACAGAGATGCTCTTTCAGCTTCATTCTTCAGGGTGATCCTTATGAGACAGTGATAGGAAACTTGCCCAAGAGCAAGCCTACTAGAACAGCCATGCCTTTAGTGCAATCTGGGGGCATCCACGAAACTGAAAACCTTCAGCGTGGGTTGAACTGAAAAGAGTCTTGGGCTGGCAGTGTAGAAAGTGTTGTTTGTCAACTCAAAAGACTATTAACTTTGTGCAGTGCCCACCCACGGCATGGTGCAAGTAGGACATCATTAGCAACAGGAGGACACAGGTCTGCTTCCACTGCCTGTTCTGCCCCAGCACAGGTGGTTTCACTACTCTGATGCCTGGAGAAGACCTCTGTTCTGCTCCAACTGACTGTGGGACCTGAATGCAAGAGCCAGAACAAGGACAGGTCCGATGTGAGAAGGAACTGTGTGCAATGGCAACATCACTGTACAGCACTCACACACACCAAATGTTTGCATTTTGCCCGCTCATCTCAGATGTTCTCCAAGGATGCTTGTTTAATTGCTAGGTCACAAGTGCTGCAGGCTCAAAGATTTCAGTTCTTTGTGCTCAGAGAAACTTCTGAAAGGATTCAGCATCCATTCCCCTAAGAATGAGAACATCTATTTATGGGGCTACCATTACCTGAACTCCATTCACAGTCACAGTGCTTATTTAACACTTTATCACTCCCAGGAAAGAAGTTAACCTTATCAAAGTAAGACGCTTCTGAACCAAATGTTGATTTCTAGATGCAATCAAGCTTTACAAGTGAGCAACAGCCCCTCAGTAATTCAGATGGCAAGTGTATGCTCCCTTATCCTATTACACAGGCTTCAAGGACCACAAGGACCAGTTTAACACTTTCCATAATATAAAAATTCCATAGCATGCTAACTAAAATGTCAGGAACTGTGACAGTTTGAGAAACTGCTGAGAAACATATTGGTTTATAAGCAAGTCCCCCAGCTGATGTGGGAGAACCTTCCTGAATCAGGGCTGTTGTCAAGAGCTGCATTCAGGACAGGAGCCACTCCTTCACCTGCAAGTGACCTTTGAAAACACTATGTACAGAATAGTTTGGGTGCAGAAAATGCTGGTGGCGCTTTTTAGTTTGGAGGATTTTGTGAGATTTTGTTGGTGACAGAATGCTCTCAGATAAACCTGGGGAAATGTCAGCAATGCCTGTGTATTAGCTGTAATGTACGTGTCAAGATTCACAGCTTTCCCTCTAGGGAAATACTCTAGCACCAAGCCACATTGCAAGCCAGTCACACAATAATCACATATCTTCCCTGTCCTAGCTGTAGGTACTTGCAAGCAAGAGCTCTGTGATCTTCTGTAATCTTCAGGCTTCCTTGCTGCCCTTCAGACACACATCTCTCTGTGCTGTCCTACTCAGCCTTTGCTCTGTCCCTCCCATCACACGAAATTACATGCTCCTGAATCACCATAGGACACAGAATCACCCCCTCCAACTGCCATTCATCCACCGTGACTCAACATCCCACAGCACTTGCAGCCTGGGATTTGATACAGTGCTCTTAATCCTGCGAAATGCAGAGCAGCTTCCATTTCCACCAAGCCAAAGGGACCAGAGGATGCTCAAAACTTTGTGGACTGAGGATTGTAAATTAGCCAGTTTCCAGCTGCTTAGCATGACAGGAGCACAAAGGGTGTTAATAATCTTTACACTTTAAATAGCCTCCTATTTTACACATACACACACACACGTAGAGTCTATCTTTTGTAGAGGTGTGGGCAGGCTTCCTCCTCAAACTGAAAGAGAAAACACCTCTGCTTTCACTCAGCCTACTGCCCAGGGAAGTTCAGTCCTGCCTGACACTGGGAGCTGCTGTCACTACTGGCAGTGGAATGCTGAAAAAAATTTTTTTTTTGGAAATGACTACTTTAAGCAGAAGACAGCTAGCCCCTTCTGTTGAGGTCACCTCCCAGCTGGGCATAAGGCTTTCCCTCTCTCCTGCATAGATTTTCTGTTACATTCTCTCTTCATAAGATTGGTGAGACAGAAGCCTACAGAACACGAAAACCAGCAGAGGAGCAGTGAAGGAAGGTGGCAGTATGAAAAAAGTCCATGTTTGTTTTTTAAAATGAAGTGCTGCTGGGGCAGAGCTGCAGTTGCTGCCTGACAGCGCGACAGGGTGCAGGGCCAGTCATAAGCCAGGGCACGCTGCCCAAGAGGAACCAGGCTGCCCATCTTTGTCACCAGCCTGGGGCTTTCTCCTGCCAGTGTGCAGAGGGAAACCTTCACATTCGGCAGAAAAACAGTTAAGTTTTGTGGAGCTTTGCCAGTGCACTGACAATAGGTGCCTCTCGGTGTATCCCAATGCAAACAGCAGCTAAAAGGAAAGGGGAAACCCCCATGACCCCTCCACACCAACATTTGGGGGGGCAAATAGGTATTCAGTGGAAGCAGACAGGTGTGCTTCACATCAGCCATTTGAGCCCATTTACTCCCTTCAGAAAACCAGCTTTGCAAGAGGATTCCTGCCAGGTCTCCCCACATCTACTAAATACTTCGCTTGTTTGCATGATCGTTTCCATTTGGCTTTAGCAAGACTTTGCTGGTTTTTCCCCTGGCGGTTGGTGAGCAAGAGCACTGGGACTGCATGGCATCCCCAGAGAGGTGACGGCATACTCCTCACCCATGCTCTAACCTTGCCATCCCCCATGGGAACCGTGCATGGTTCTCGGCAGGATCACTCAGAGCCACCTCCCTGTTCTCTCTGCACAGTCAATTCAGCCACGAGTGGCCCTTGGCCAGGAGGGGGTTTTCCACCTCAAATAGGACCAGACATATTAGTCCTTTCATGGACTGGTAGGCTGGGGAATAGACAAGAGGGTTTACTGACATGGCTTATTTAACTAGTTCAGAGCCTAAATTTGCACAAGTTCTTTGGTTGCTTTTCTCCAAAGTCAGTAACAGGGCTTGGCAGAGACTGCAGGTTTTGCTGGCAAAGTCAGCCTTTTTGTGTGAAGGAGGGAGGAGTGGGGAAACCCAGACTGCTGTGTTCTCTAGGTCACAGAAAAGGAAAAAAAAGAATGGGGGAGGAGGGGAAAAGAAAAGAAAAGAAGGATGAGATAAATGGGACAGGATCACAAAGGAAAACTGAAAAGAAGACAGAAACAAAAAAATATGTGAAGGTAATTAAGGAAAACAAGACAAACAACAAACTAAGGTAGCACTAGCAGGTTTATGCAAAGGAGATCTAATTATGGGTGGCTAAATCCTCCAGGACATTAATATTCCATCGTAATGTGTCTAGTTTCCTCCTTTCCAGACGTGGCAGGGAGGAAATGAGAATCACTTAGATACACTGTTTAATGAGCAAATGATGGACGATCACCAAATACAGCCTGCCTGATAAGTATCCATTAGCTTAAACTTGCACAGTAAATCTGCGCACAGCTAACAGGCCTGGATCTTCAAAGAATGCAGCAAAACTTAATGTAAATGCAACTAGAGAAAGAGATGGCTGTAAATAAAAAGCTTATCTCTCTGCAAGGCTAGAAAGACCATAGGACATACATAATGGTTAATCAGAGCCCTTCCCACGGACCGCACACCTGACTCATAAGCTAGAGCCCATTTATTCCCAGCGCTCATATTTAGTTTTGTGTGTTTCTAATTCACAGACTTCACTGGAGACAGATATTTCCCATCAAAATCTATTATGTAAATAAATAAGAGTGTACAGTGTAATAAAATGCAGCCAGTGTTTCAGGTTGCTCTCAAGATCAACATCTTATACATGCAATACATTAAGCTTATAGTTCTTAAAAGTGGACCTGCAGACATCGCATTTCCATACTTTATAGATTTGGGATCTATACTCTTACTGCTGGTTCTTAGAGGTTGTCATTGAAGGTTAATCCCCACAGGGCAGGGCGTGGTGGGGTTTTTTTCCCTTTTAATTGCAATGTTTGGTAATTAATCTGGAAACATTCAGGAATTTAGAGGTTGCCCTGGAAGAGGCACCTGACTGAGAAGACCCCTGCTCTGCCCCCTGCACCATGCCGGTGCAAAATTGTCCCAGCAGCAGCTGACATTGGGAACACCGTTTTTAGTCTCTTGGGTTTCATCAGAAAGCACCGTACCTGCTGTTCTGCCACAAAGAAACACAGTCCCCTTTGCTGGCTGGGCTGTGCTGTGTCACCTTCCTGCATCCCAATACAGAGGACCTGTCTTGGTGCCTCTCCATGCTACGCTGGCCTTTTTCAACAAACAAATCTTTCAATGTGGGTTGTTCCCAATAGTTTCTTCCACTTCAGAAATATTGGAAGGGAATTGGAGTTTGGGAATCCTTCTGCTTTTCCAGCCTGGAGTTTGCCTGGCCATGAGACTGGTGGGGCACACCCCACCCAACCCAAGGGACTCATCCCACCAATTGCCTATTTGAGCACAATGCTCCCACTGATGTGCTGGGTACCCACATCCACCATCTGTGACAAGCTCCTATGGAAACCGATTGGACCACTCAGGGTCCCTACTATCGCTTTCCCCAGCTGGACTGAGTCCCAGCCCACACCACCTCAGCTCCAGTGGGGTGAAAGCACAGGCAGGCAGCAGAGAGCAAAGAGGTGGAGAAGGAAGTGGAGATGCACAAGGACATGAGGTTCAGGGTGGTCAGCTCCTGTGGACAAGGATAGGATGAAAAGCACTGGCTGCCAGCAGATTGCTCCTCCTTGCATTATATGCATTTCTAAGGCAACTGTCACCATAGTGTCTGCACCTTCTTGCAAAAATAGATCTACTACAAGTAAACAGGCGCTTTAAAGCTCAAGTGAAATTAAAAAAAAGACAAATCTGGCACTCCCCACATTGCTCATAAAATCCTGTGTTTTACTTCAGGAGTTTAAATATTCTCGTTCCATCTGGAACACTGCTGCATGACAGAAACATGTACATGTTGAAACCCTAACAAACCGAAACAAGAGAAGTAGAGAAATGGGGAATTAACACCCCTACATGTCATGGCCAGGGCTTTAATTCCATTAGTTGATTTTGCCAGTTATGAAGCAATCCCTTGCTCTGTTAAAATACCAAAAGCAGGATGAAGTTACCCAAAAGCCAAAGGTGATATGAGACACCCATGAGAAGTGGCAGACCAGAGGTGGGTCAGGAAGATAAAACACTAAGCTGCTACTCAAATATTTGCAATTTCTTACAAATTCCTCCAGACTTTGGGTGTAGAACTTGTCCTAGTGAAGGCTCTGCTACTACCCCGTGCACTTTGGAGCACAGATATCTGGTGATTAGAGGTATGCAAATCTCATGTATCACCTAAGACAGCATTGCCAAGCACATGGGACACAGGGCTCTGCATTAGAAGACAGCAGACATGAGAGCTGCAGTTAGCAGAGACAAGGTGCACATAGCAGAGTCAAGGTGTACAGAGTGGTTCAGCTGGAGGGATGGAGCATGCCAAAGGGATGCCAGAAAGACCTTTCTTGATTCCTGTACTTAAAGAAATGGCTAGAACAAAGTTAAGTTTCAGAATGAAGCCAAAGCACTGTGAAGTTCCAATACTGGGCTTTGAATGGAGGATGCAGTCTTACCACGTCAGATTTACTATGTGATTTCCTTCTTCAGAAAACAAAACAAAAACCCAAACTTTCACAAACCAGACAGACAGACAGGAAAGAGCACTATTTTTATACAAGGACTATAAAGTCCTTTTACTATAAGCAGGATGATTAATAAAATAATTTACATGTGCTGGCTGTGTCTTGAGGCAGCTAATGAGGATACTGAAAGGTTACCATCTAACATAGACTAATGACACAAAGAAAGGGGAATGCTCTGAAATTAATTTACATAAACTTTTATGTGGAAACAGGAACCAAACCAGGAAAGAACAAGTAGACAACTAGGATCTGCATATGGGTAGCAGGGCCTTAACTCCTCACACTGCCTCTTCCTCTGGCAAAGCATAAAGAGATTTACATGCACTAGCAGACTGAGTACACCCTACCTCAGGCTGCAGCCTGATACCCATTGCTACCATGTTCTGCTTAGTCAAAGTCATCCGACCAAGAGCAGCTCTAATAACTCACAACAAAGCCCCATTCACTGTCTCACCTGCTAGAGTCAGACCAAGAGCCACATCCCTCCACACCCTCTGGCTGTAGGCACTAAGTAGCCTTTTCCTTTCCTTCAGCAACGAGTTGCCATCAGGACACAAGACTTTCCAGATCATCTCATTATCGCCATAAGTCAAGTCCCACTCCACAGCAATTTTCCCACTGTAGATTTCATACAGACCCAACAGATGCAGATTCAACATCTCCCATTTCACATGGATTGGGCATGGTATTATTATCAGTCTCTGTCCTGAGCTGTCCCAGATGGCAGGGGGACCCTGCATTTTTTAACTTGGATTCTAGTTAGAGTTTAATGCCAATTAAAAAAAAAAAAAAATCACACTTGCAAATGTGATAAAAAAAAAAAAAAAAACAGAAAATCACCTAAACAGCAGCAATTACCTTGAGGGACATTGATGAAATGGTAAAGCATAGAACAAGTTTACTCTTACATATTTCCCTTACTTCATAATTCTTCAAAGTACTTTTTACTACATTATGCCTGAAGCCTGCTCATCCTTGCTGCAGTGAGCTCTAGCAGGAGCATGTTTAGCATCATGCTCCCCTCCACAAATACCCTGTTCAGTACCAAGGGCTATTAATCACATCTAAAAAAAAAAAAAACCCCACACTATCTTTGAGTGGATTTTTACACCTCAGCCTAAAGAAAATACACTTATTTTTACTGCTAGTCCTTTAAACTTGGAAATTTTTTCACAGGTGAGCTATATTTGCAGCATAGGCAGCACAGGAAAAGGAAAAGAGAGGATGTTTTTCCTGACCAGCCATTTTAACCAGAGTTTGGAAAAATCTGTGTGGTGAGTGGAGTTATTTCCCCCTTTTCCCTTTCCTTGGCATGCTGGTCCCAATCAAAAAGACCCAGATCTCCAAAAGCATATGTACACCAAGCTGTCTGTGCCCACCCTGATGCCATGGCGGGGGATCAGGCCCTCACCAGCCAAAGGAGGGCTTCAGCTTTCCTGAGCCAGTGCTGGTGTTCAAGGGCCATTGGTGGGAGTTTGTTTCTTGAGCACACAGCTCGCTCTGGCTCTTTTGTGCATGCAAGCGTATGCGTGTGTGTCTGTGTCTGTCTGTGTGTGGCAATACTCCCCAGGCTCGCTCATTTTAATACTGCTTTCTCCCCAGATGAAAATATACATATTCTTATTAAGAAAAAAATATGTACAAAGTATAAATTTGCATCTATGATCATTTCTGGTTCATAAATTGTATTTTAATAATAAAACAATATGCTCTTCTGTACTGCCTCTTAAATACTAATAGAAAGTCCATCTTATTTCCACGCAAGCCTAAGTATTTAGATGAAGGAATGCATAAATTGTATAAAATGAATACTGTAATGTGAAACATAGGATAAAAAGGTAAATAAAAAAGGTGTAAAGCTAACACATGGAGAATCCAGCACCTCATTCTGCTCCCTTCACCTTGAGAAGAGTTTCTTTGGTCACCTACGTGAGCAGATGCTCCACATTCTCCAAGTGTAGATGTCCCCCACTTTCATGCTGCTGAGTTTTATTGTACAGGTCAAGGGAAATTCTCCAGCTGATACTCTTCCTACTAGAAAGATAGGCTTTGTCAGCTTCATTAAGATGAAAAAAATTACGAGGGAGAGAAAGTTGTGTATATCACATGTATCTCTTTGTAGCATCAAATTTCATTTGCAGAAAAAAACAACTTGGCCACTATAAATTGCAAACTACTATTTTTTAATGACCCCTTAACAATCTGTCCTTAGCATTAACATACCATAAATAAATTTCAACATCTTGTTACACATGTAGTTTATTTCAAACAAGACTAAAGGGGAACCCAGTTCTTACTGTAAATTGGCACACATACAAAGAAAGGGAAAGCTGGCTTTTAAAACTTCATCCCAAAGCCTACTTTTTCTTTTTTAAAATTCCTATTACACTTAGAACCTTTCCACTGAAATGAAACACAGAAAGAGTTTCCAAATATTTTATAATTCTGAATGGATTTCCCTAGTGTAGCAGTAATAATATTTTTACAGTTAAAAGATCCACTGATTTAATAAGTGTGATTTGTGTATTTAGAAAATTCATTAGAGCAGACATTCCCCGACATTTTTAGATTTATTTATTTATTTAGCCTAATTTGGGTACACTACTTCAAAAGAACGCTTAGAGCTTCCCAGTTCCTTAGTCACTCACTAATAACGTCTAATAATTAATAAAGACATGTAAATTCTTAACTCCCAGAACTATTCCAAACTTACTATCTGTACGCTTCATGTCATGTCTCACTTATAGATATCTGCATTACTTTGTTTCATAAAATGCTGAAGGGACGCGTACTTATCTTGCTCTCCACCAAGAGTGAATATTCAGGCAGGCTGCAACCAAAGCAAGACTAAACCAAAGCCTGAGCAAAGCTCTCCTCTAGAAGTCCATAGATTTTTCCAGGAAACTGTGGAGGCTTTCCGCCATCTTTGCTGAGCAGTTGTTTCCCTTCTGCAAATGCTCAGTGCCTGCACACTTCTGTAAATGCACACGTGCTTGTACTCATACACTTCTGTGAACGTGTGCTTCTGTGGCAGCTATGGGGGAAATGCACTTCTCTGACCACTGTGCAGGACTGCAGGTGTGGTATCAAGTGAGCACATTAGTGTAGTCTCATTAGTGCTTAATTTTTACAAGTATCTGGGAGCCAGGAGAGAATGGACCAACCAAGCGTGCAGCTGTGATATGGAAAGGCCCAACTTAAGAGCAAATGCAGTGCTCAGGAGAGCAACTCTGACCCTTATCCCCCTTCATAATCCCCCCAGTTCCTTCCATGTCTACCTCCAGAGCTGCTAAAACCCCTATTCTATGGGGAGAGACCACAAGGAACAATATTAGTTCAAACCATCTTTACTTGGAGGCAAATTATATTGTGTCTGCTCCTCTCTGACAAGTGCTGCTGTCAGGGCTTTGTGTTCAGAAAATGTTTCCCTCTCATATTTATTTGCTCGTTTTGATTTCTGGTCTTATGTTGGGAGGAAGACTGCCAAACCCATAAATCCTGTCTCCTACAAGCACTGCTAAGCCTGGGAAATGGGCATTGGGATTTCCACACACGGCTCAAGCCAGTACATTGACAGAAGTTTACTTTCTGCTAGCTGTATTTCTTTAAGTTGACTAAATGAATGAAGGAAAGATTACTTGACTTGAAAGAATGAAAATGGCCTGGCTCCCTTAAAGATATCATTATAGGTATAACAAAATGACATTCAGAATTAACTTCCCAGACCAGATTCACACGTAGAAGCAAGATTATCCACATACTGGCAAGCTGCAGCTGTGCTAGTAGTTTGGCTAGGTGTAAAACATGCCCTCTGAGTTTGAATGGTTTCTGTTACGACTTTGTATAATCTGCAAAGCTCTTCCGCAAAGCCAATCTGAGAGAGGAAAGATGTGCAAAAGTATCTGCCATGCCTTTCAAAACAAAGAACTTTCTTCCAATCCAACCACTAAAAAATTGCTCAGATAATTACTTTACAGTGAAGGGAACAGGGTCACTTAGCTGTACTAATGCTTTTTTCCCAGGCAAATTTCATCCATAGCAAATGGGTGTGTGCAGTAGAGTTTCTCTCCAAATTTTTGGCATCTGAATGTATTTCCTATCCACACTCGTATATTTCCCTCAGACTTTTCTGTTGTTCTCTTGATTTCCTGATAGAGTTACATAATCTTATGGAATTCCTGCAGTAAATAAAAGCTGCATTTGTGCTTGGTTCACAGTTACCCATGCTTCACACTGTAGGTGTGCCTTAGCCACACATGCTTGTACAGACACAACTCTACACTGATAAACAAAATAGTAAAGACTAAGTAGCAAGAGGGTAGAGAGGAATCAACAGCTGACATCGTTTCTGTAGGAGTTACAGACACTACAATGTTCTGGGAAACCACCAGTTCGTATTACTGCTGACTGGTTTCAGGGATGGGCTGTTAAAACGAGCATCACTCAAGAGTATGTAAAACTTGCTATTGATCAGAAAGCCAACCCTGAAATCAATAAAGGTGCAGACATCCTTTCTCCTCCATCATGCAAGCAATTTGCCTAAAAATGTTAAATCATTCTTTTTTGTTAAGACAAAGACTGTGATCTGTCTGGGAAGTAGCAGGCACAAACATTTCTTCCAAATACATGCAAAAATCGACATAATTCTACTATTCTTGGGGAATAGTTCCTTGTCCCTGACCTCTCATCTCTTCCCATGTCGGTCCTTCAGCTTCAGCTATCACTGGTCATGCCAGAGACTTCCTCATGCACTGACTAGTGGTTGCACCTTGTGGGTGACCTCTTTGCAATGGCTTTACTCACTGCACTGGCTCTGACTGGACAGTTCTGAGCATCCTTCATAGTCTAAGTTTCCAGCTAGCAGACTACTAAAATAATCTCTTTGACTCAAACTCAGGGGAATGGGGCATGCTCTTCCAAATCTTTTCTGATAAACTGGAAATATCTTATTCTAATACAAGCAATGTTGCACTTCCCCACTTCTCACTTCAACAGATAGCCTTACACCTAGGCAGGACATCTTGATATTTCTGACTGCTCACACTGGTAATACAGTCTCCATGTCTCATTACAAATAACTCCAACATACAAAATACTAGAAGGCTTGAGAACTCAAGGCATTTAACATTATACTGTACCTCAAGGTCTACTTAAAAGTCAGTTGTTTGGGGTTTTTTTGGCAACTTTCAAAAGCAAGATATGTAACTGACTTCTGTTGAAGCAGGGATTGCAGTAGATATGGTGCTCAAATTCCAACATTTTTATTCATCTTTCCGTAGTGCAGAACACCCAAAACAGTTGGCATTCACTCTAATTCCTTAAATCTTGAAGAACGAGAGGGGGAAAAAATCTCCTGTTCTCTTAAAATAATGACCTACAGATATTAATTTTTTTTAAAAAATGCACTTGCATTTTAAATAATGCACTGTTGATACTCTCTGTTTTTCACATCTGTGCTTCAGTGACAGATTGTGATAGATGCTGTTCAAAACCACAAGTCTAAAACACCACACTTTCAGACACACAACTGAATCCAGAGATTGCTTTTAAAAATCTGTTTCAGGGCTGCTGGAGTCAGTGGAATTTGGAGTGAATCCTTCTCTTCTAACCAGACTCATCACTTATTTAACATGGAAGCAACAAGATCATAAAAGAGGCACCAGGGTAATGAAGTATAGCCCAAATGTTTACTGGGTACCCACAGAAATGTAACCAGCACTCTGAAAAGACCAGAAGAGGAGAGAAGAATTTGCAAAGTTACTCCAGGACTGTCAGGAGACAAATCAGCTCGCTCTCAGCTCCCCTTTGCTAAATTTGCAATTCCTTCTCCATGCTTTGGATGCCCCACCCTAGTCTGCCCCACTGACAAATGCAGGAATGAGTGGCTGAAGTTTGCTACAGACTATCCATGGAAAACAATTCTGCCAAATGCTTGGGCTTTTCCCCTCAAACAGCAAGTACATGAGAAGAATCCAGCCTACCACTGTTGCCAAATCTGTAGCTTAAGTGATACCTTTGAAAAAAACCCTTTGCAGTGAAGGATCACCTTCCACATGTTTCATGTGTCTGCTGCGCTTGAAAATAACCACCCACAACTGGCTTTGCAGGCAATAATACCTTCTGAAGTGTCATTAGCTGCAGGCTTTTTCCCCAAGTGTGCTGACATAGCTGGGTATGTGGTTGCAATATCACAATATCCAAAGACAGCTAGTTAACATCATTTAAACTTTAATTGGAAACAAGACAGATTAATACTCCTTGGCCTCTGTTACTGTTGTGCTGCCATCAAAGTTACAGCCTACAGGTTAGCGATGAGTGAAAACACCAAACTTCTGGCAGCCAGGGCCATTTTCAACACCAAATCGAGAGAGCTTTTAATAACTCAAAAATAAAGCACAACGTGTTTTGAACAACGTCTTTTCATTCCAGCAAGTCTGTATTATAGTATATGCCTCCTCAAACTAAGAGATCATTTGTTTAAATTACTTGATTATATGTAATGATCCTTCTCTTATAAAACAAGATTCAACATTGCCACTGGGGTAGAGGGCGGAAACAGCACAGAAATTTAACAAGAAAGAAAAAAAAACCTGTCGTGCAGCTCTTGTAATAATAAAACATTAGGAGATTTTTCACTTCGCTGTGGAAAAAAACCACGGAGCTAGAAACACCGTGTTTTACCTCAGCTATTAACGCTAATTTGTCATTCACAAGAGTGTAATGTACAGCTTTGATCAAGCCACAAGATGCATATGATCACAAAATATCTTACTTTAACTGCACAGTCCAGAATTAACCTCCAACAATTGATCCCGTTGCCTCTTCCTACGTTTTCCTAAACTTTGGAGGGAAATTCACATACGTAAGTCAGATTATTTTATTTTTAACCAATAGGGGCTTGATGTAATTAATTTCAAATCTGCCAGAAAGGGTGTGGTTTCGAAGCAATTTTTTTCACTTTTACGGACTGAAATGAGAATAAACCCTCAAATTTAATAAAAACCAAGAGGCAGAAAAGTTAAATCATTCACCAGCAAGTTGGAAAGAAGTTTATACGTACATTATGAAACCTTCCTGAAAATATCCCACAGGGCAAACAGGAAAAATAAGAGCTTACCTATTAGCCTAATTTTTCTTCTGAAACTTTAAAGAGAAAAAACATGGATTTTTGTCTCTCTACAGTTAATTGAGGGAAGAAAAGACAGATCTGCTCCCAAATGAGAAGAGACTGACAGAAAGTGATGTGTTTATCCTGCTGAAGTCGTTTACCATTCTGGACCCTCCCACTGCCTCCAAGAAGTGGCTTCTACTTGCCCACCCTCTTTAGGCTGATTGCAGCTTTTCCTAACAGCCTGCTGAGGAAGAAGCAGCACATAACCATTGCAGAACTTCACCTGTTCTCCAGGTGCTAGGTGATAGCCTCCTGCTTGTGGTGGTCTCTGGTGCAGAGGGTCTCTAGTCCACAGGTGAGACCCCACCTGCCACCACCCTGCAAGGCACACTGACAATTTCTGCTACCTGAGGGTGTGTGGCTCCTTCACAGGAGCAGGTCCTGCCCAGCAGATCTCAGCGAGCAGGGGATGGCAGAATATGTAACGCTGATAGAGTACCTCAGTCTAACAAGAGATTAATTTCTAATGCAAAAAAAATCCAGCTCAAATACAATAATCTCTCCATTGTTAACACTTTATCATGAACTTAATCCTGAGTCCTTCTGTTTCTGGGGGCCTAGCTGGTTCCTAATAAAAGTAATTTCTCATTTAATTAAATCTAACGTTTGTGTATTTGACAAGAGAGAACACTAGCTGCTAAACACACCTTCTGACCACCCAGCCGCTCTTACCCACTGTGCACTAGGAGGAGGGAGAGCCACAAGTGAGAAGAGGGCAGAGGGAATTGCCCTGTTTTGACAACTGAAGGCTTCAAAACCAAAAATATTGTCCTTCAAGAGTTGCAACACTCAAGTGATTCCCCACCCAGTCCTTGCTAAACATTTACACTTCTAACTTCACAGACAGGAAGGAATCAGCAACGTACAAATAAGTACCAAAATGTCCATGTTCGCACCCTTCAAGAAATCACCTTGAACTCAAACTGCTGGAAGAAAGAGCCCAGTGTGGCAGTACTGGGACAGAAGCAGCCGTACAACCCTGTCTGCAAGGGAGAGGCAGGTGCTGTGGGGACAGTCACCAGACTGCAGGACTGCTCAGCATCCTACCTTCTCATTGCTTCCTAACCTGGATATTTCATCCTCAGCGTGTAACAAATCTAACATACCACCACCCCAGCTAATGCACAGCATCATTTACTGTGGGCTAATCCACACTCATCCACATCCATATTAACATGGGTATTAGTACCCAAAAGGGCAGCATCTTCCTCTTTTATTGCTCTTTTTATCTCAATAAACAGTGTTATTAAGCATATTTCTAAAAGACTGGTTGTATTCTCCAGGTGGTTTTAGGCATTCAGCAGTTTAATGTCAAGTATAAAACAGAAAAATTAACTTTACTGCCAGAATTCCAGATGCAATACAAATATACACCTTAACAGATACATTCAGTTTTAAAAGCTGATAAATTAGCTAAGGAGAGGAGTCAACATATCTATCTTCATTAAGTTTCACTTCCAAATACTAAAGGTGGAAGTAAACCACCCCCTGATGCTGAAAGCAGAGCTGAATTTATTTTGGGTGGTGCCTCTCTTACCTCAGCCAGGGTTCACTCAGAGATGCTGAAGGACACTCATGGGCCCATGGTCATATTCAAGTGTCACAGTCAAAGCAAGCACATCAGGCACCAACAGTACCAAGCTCAGCTACAGAGCTGGTGAAACATACCATGTTTATTAACACTTGCTCTTTTTGGTCACCATTGTTTAAATCAACACCTTTGGTTTCACATGCCTGCTTGTGCTATGGAAAGAAGTCCCTCCCTGTGCCTTCAGCCCAGCGGAGTCCTGTGAGCAGGGGAGCTGTGGGCAGCTGAGGTCCAGAGACAGCAGGGACTGCTGCAAGGTGTGTGTGCCCCCTCCAGCCAAGGAGATCCTCACTGCAGAGCTAGCAGCAATGAAGTCCACAGCCTGGGTCCAACACCTCTTCCTGGCACTGGGGAAGAGGTTGGTATTCAGGGAGGGCATGTTTTGTAGGTCACATAGCAGTTTGCCAAGATACTAAAACTCCCATTTGTTCTCTCTCTGCCAGTTTGGCCACTCACACCATCTAAGAATGAACAAACGAGGCTCCTAGGCAGGTTTTACCTCCCCCACTCCCCCACCCCCTGCCCGGTGGTGTACAAAGATAGCAGCACTGCATGCCACCACTGCCACCTGCCCAGCCACCCTGCCAGACCCACCACCCCTGCAGGTGAACAGAAGAGTATATTTTTTTTATGTCTACCCCCAGTCACTTTGGGTACCAGCAGTCTCCCCCAACTCAGGGAAACTGTGTGCAGCAGATGGATGCCAAAAAGATCATCCTGCTCTTGGGTGGAAGGGGCACAAAGTTTGCTGCCACCCCTCAGGAGATGCTCAGGTCTCATGCCATGGCTCCCTGTCAAACTGCCTCCACCCTGGACAGGCAGCAGCAGAGCTGACCAGACCAGGCCTTTGTCCGAGCCCTCTAGGAATACCACGAAGCCAAATAAACCTATCAAAATCAGCAGCACCCAAATGTGCTTGGTGATGCTGGACAGCCCAGGCAGTCAATGAACTCCCTGCAAGCTAACTGGGGACACTCTGAACAGCAGAAAGCATGGCAGCGGTCAGGCAGCAGTGGATACCAAATTAGCAGTGTTGAACAAAATACAATTTGAGAAATAATTAACTGCACTGTGAAACACTGTGATAATTTCAAGTATTAAAAATGTAATCTTGCATATTAAACTGAATTTACTAAAATCAAACCAGTAACTCAGTGTCTTTTGTATTTCTTCCAGACAACTAATTTAATTAATCTTTATGTTCACTTCGATATAGATTTTAGATTTGCCTTTTACCATCAGAAAATAGCTCAGGCGATACTACAAGATTTTCACAAAGCAAATACATTTTTACACAGATTGGATTTTATTCCCTGGCTGAAATTCTGATCACTGAGCAGCAAGAATGCTGCTGTAGCACACAGGATGTCGCTCAGGATGTGACAGTTTCCTCTTGTTTTAAACTACTTTACAAAAAAAAAAAAAAAAAAAAAAAGTCCTTCTGAAATTAGAAACAGATTATTGCTTCTGATCAGCAGCAGTAGAGACTGTGAGCACACTGGGTCAGATACAGTTACTTAGTTTTAACTTTGATGGAAATTAAATGGAATTTAATTCAGTGCGGCAGAATCAGTTCCTTGAACCACAGTTAAGGTATTAAGCCTGAAACTGCATTTCTGCTGCTCCACTCCAAACCCCTCCGTGTTGCCACAATGCCCCGTTGCCCATCTCCATGTGCCACTCAGTGCTACCATCTGTCCTAGGGCTAGCCCAAGGCCAGAGGCTGCACTGTGCCATGCCCCAGCCCATGCCCACACTGACACAAGAGCGTCAGCACTACAAGAGCAGCAGTGGGCAGGAGCGCCCGCACGCTGTTCTTCCCAGAGCTGAACAGGTGTGAACAAAGAAGAAAACACCCTGCCCAGTGCATCTTCCTTCGTACTGAACCATGATGACTTAATTGTTACTGACTTCCTTTGGAATGCTCGAGTCAACACATGCAAATAAAAGAATCCAGTGGTGCAGATGTAGAAACGCCAAACTGAATTATGGGGAGAGTAGGTGTAAAGTTTGGGTTAGACTGCTTTTTTCCAGGGGCTTTCCAATGATATTTTCAAGTGGACCTTAAATCAACCATATCTTCTCAACCTGTGCAATCTTGATAACTTAACTTGAGAGGGTCACATCCCATATTGCTTCCAAACTCACTTACCCTTGACTCTCCTGTATTTGTCTTGGTAGAACTTTGCTTGAATAAACCATTTGTTGGGGTAACATAACATTTTGCTTGGCTTGCAAGCTCTATCTGGGTAAATTCATTTCATTTTCCATTCGTTTTCTTCTGCAGGCATTTAATTTGCCTTACAAAGATGTTTGCAGAAGTTTAAATAAGGCATAGTTAGAGCTTTCAAAAATACATATAATTATACACACCTACAATTTCTTAAGAAAAAATAAGGCTACACAAGGAGTGATCCTGAAGAGCTCAGCAGGAGATCTGTAAAGTTTTGGTTAAATACCAGCAGCTTCGTATTTGGAGCTTATGACAAAGAGACTCACAGAACTGGGCAATGTAAGAGTTTCATACTGGTATCACATTACTAACCAAATCCACCTCAGTGCTCCAGTGACTGAAGCTGTGCAGAGCTTGGACAGTGTCTCTCCAATTAGAAAGCTGGACTTTATCCAATGCTTTAAGAACCCTTAGTGCATCTCTACAGTCCATTCCTCTCAGAAACTCCATCAGGAAGCTCAGTACTAGCAGTGTCACACCACAGAGAGCTGAACTTGGGAAGTTTTGCAGAACTCATGCCAGTGGAAAAGTCTGAGAGGTGGGTACAAACCGAAGTCCTAAAATTACTATTACAGAAATTGGTTGTGCACCCAGAAGATGAGGTGCAAGATCTTGTCTGCTTCTGCCTAATGAGAGGGTGGGGAGCTGCAAACAGGTTCCCAGCAGTAAAATCCATCTTGTGCACAGAGAGGGGAGGAAGGACAGGGAGAATGGCACAGAAAGGAGAGCCAAGCTGACAAGCTTCTCCCAAAAGGAGGACAAGTCTTCCTTGGGAGCTAGAGTAATCAGGCAAGGGTGGAGGCAGGGGGCAGACAATGTCAGCTGAGGTGTAAATTATTGCAAAAGGAAAAAAGTAGAAATGGAAAGGAAAGGGCAACTTGACTGGACAAAATCTAATCCTGCTATTAGGGATTATGAGACCTCTAGGTCAGCAGCAAGTTGAGATCAACTCTACTGCAACTACCTGTACCGTGCTGAGAGATAAAACCAGAGCAAATAAACCCAAGCAAACAGCAGGTGCCACTTCACTGCTCCCGGCCCCTTCCCCGCTGAGCCCAGAGCGAGATGCACAAGAGCACTGAGGCACTTGGGAACCAATAGGGGGGACACACTAGACATCTCCAGGGGACCTTTGCCTACTCTCCATAAATATTTTGCAGCTTAGAAAATCAGTGGAGTCCACGCTCATCAGCTATCCGCATAAATAGAAAAGACCTCAATAGAAACAGGCAGATCTTTTGTGTCTGTAACAAGAGTCCAAAAGGAGGAGCAAAGGTGGCAGGAGAGCCAGGGCTGCACAGCAGCCACAGCAGCTGCCAGCGGACATCTCAGCAGCCCTCCTGCAGCAGCAGCAGCACTGAGATGCTGACCCAGGGAGGGGGAAGCAGAGAGATGCTGACCCAGGAGGGTTTGCTGTATTATTCAGATCTTGAGCTGGCATGCTGGAGGGAGCAGCAGTGTGGGTATGTGGAGCACATGATGTGAGGGCTGGCAGGCATATTGCACATGGACCGAGACTGCAGTGCATCAACAAGACTGGAAAGGGTCATACTTGTCCAATCTGCTCTTTGCAACACCATTTGAGCCCCAGGCAACACGTGAAGCAGGAGGCCACCGAGTGCCCTCACTCATTCAGGTGTCTATCTGTGCCCAGCTGCTGGAGGCTCCTCCAAACCTGCCATCAGCCCTCTCTGGCAGGTGGTGCTCCCCCATCCTCACCCAACTCCTCACCAAAAATACGGAAGTTTAAACAAGACAGAGAAGGTAAAAAGGAAAGGGGGGAGTGGAGGAGCAGGGGGAGGGGAATCAGGATCATTTCAGAGTGGCACAAATCGGAGGCTGTGCTGGCTCCAGAAGTAACCAGCTGATGCAATTATGCTGGCCGCCGCCAGTAGACCATCTGCCCGGCTCCCGGGTTGCTGTTGTTGCAGTCTCAGCGGGGCTCGCTCCCAGAAGAGCGGGGCCCCGCGGCCGGGAGGGAGCCATCTGCCCAGGCACGGGCTGGTGGGCGGCTCGCCGCGGGGGCCAGCCTGGGAGCCTGCCCGGGAGCCTGCCCACTGCCCAGCAGCCTCCGGGGCACAGCCGCGTGTGGCCGATCACGGCCAGGGCTGGATGGCCGAAATGGGCAGCTGTGCTTTGTTTTCTACAGCGTATCTGCTCACTCTCCTTTGCCTCTGCACAAGCGGGTTGGGTTTTTGGAGCATCGTTGTGCTTGCATGCGTTCAGGGTTTATTTGGTGTGCATCTCCTGTCCTTCAGGGAGGTGTGGGGATGTTGAGGAACTGATGACATCCACCCCATCCCACAGAGCTACCTCAATGCTGAACGGCACTTCAATACCGCATGAGTGACACCACACTGGGGACAATGACTGCCACCTTCAATTCCATTGCAATGTGTTTGTCATTAAAACACAAGTAGAAAAATGATACCCCAAGGGGAAGAAACAAGCACTGAAAAGAAACCTAGCTAGTGTGCAGGTCTGATGACTTTCACTCCTACTACAGGTCAGCCACAACAGGTAAACTCGGTCTCTATGGAGATGTACCAGTAACACTTCAGTCTTCTGCAGGGTATAGGAAATGCCCTTCTGTCACCATGGGGCTGTGCAGGGCATCACCTGGAGCCAGGTTTCAGTAAAAAGGTCTGCCCTAACCAACAAGTTTCTACAAACTTGCCAAGTTTGAACTCAAGAAGGAAAACGTTTTGTTTTTCCTTTTTAACTGTATTCAAGTACATAACACCTACTGCTGCCCCAGGATCAGTCTCTGCATTTATCTGCAATCAGGCAATCAGTCCAGGGTGCCCAAGTGAACTTGTTTTAATTCTGAATTTAAGCTGCTAGTCTATAAAGTCTACACTTTCCCACCCCCAAATTAATTGCTGTTTAGAAAGGAATGAAGCAGGGAGTGATAGGAGGCTGTGCCAACTCATCCCACTACCTCTCCAACACCAACAAATCCTTGGGCACTGAGTACAGCAAAACTTGCCTGAGGCCAATTTCCTGGGCAGTAATTTCAGGGCTGGTAGCTTCAGGAAGGATTCAGCCTAAAGGGTAAAGTGCTTCCAGCCCTTGATTCCCTCAGCCACTGCCAGCCCCAGCCCTGCCCTGCACCTCCCAGCAGCCTGGCACTTTCCCCTCTGGAACTCAAGCATCCAGCCTGCACTGACAAGGCTGATGAACCCTTTCTAAAATAACAACATAATACATGGGTTTAACCCATATATGTTTCAGTCCACATCTACATTTCAGTTTTGATTTAGAAATGTGGTCACTCACACAGCCAAGCTATTAATCATTTGAATAAAGGGAGCTGTGAACACAACTGGGACTGGCTCAACCTGTCACCGTGTCCCCACTGCCACGTGCTGCAGCCTCTTCCACAGTAGCACAAGTACTGTGGGCACTTGCCTGCACAGGCTGTTCAGCGTTCGCTGAAGCCTTTGCAGCCTATTCTCTCTGAGCTTTTCCCTTTCTTTCACCCTGCCGTTGTTTGTAGACCATAGCTACCAAGGACCACCACCCCCTGCTATGGAGGATACCAGTTCAGACTGAACCACCGACTGCCAGGCACACACAGAGGTAAGGACAGCTGCATAAAAGCCCATTTCTGCTGGCAACCGGCCTGAAACACTGCATGTGACCTCATTATTAGTGGCACTGTGCAGTGGTATAACTGAGGGTCAAACCTAGTAACAAACCTAAGCGATGTTATGCTCTGTAATAAACAGTCTCCAGGCTCTCCCATCCTGCACATTTTTGAGACCCCTTTTCCTTTCTTTTGTACCTCCTCCCAAAATGCATCTGACAGCAGCAATGGGCAGGGAATGCTGGAAGCAGAGATGCTGCATAGCAGGGAGCCCAGTATGGGGGCAGGCAGGGACCAGAGCGCCAGAGAGCAGCATAACAAAAGATAAAACTAGGAGAGGAGTGAAACATTCTTCACCCAAATCAAAGGAGGCTTATGGTTACTGCTTCCCTAGCTTACAACAATGCAAGTCTAGGGTTATCTTGGCAAAAGTAACTCCAAATTTCATCAGCTGTGATTATAGCCTCAACCATGGTACAGCACAGCATGTAATGCAGAGGCACAGGAAATTGCTTTCAAATTTCAGGATGAAGGCAGTTAATATTGCCCACTAAAAGTTTTTCTCATGATAAGGAATCAAGTGGTAAAAGGGGTTAAAATAACATAAACTGAAATCTTGTTCTCTTCCAGTAATACAAGTTGCTGTTAAAAGAATGTAAAGGAGACCTGGGATTGACAATTTATCTTTACAAAGGAAACAAATAGTTCTGATACTGCAGAAAAAACTTGTAGTGCTTCCTCTCTATAGGAAGAAAATTATTCTCAAGATTTATTACAACTATCCCTATACTCCCTTGTCTCAGTGAGTTTTGTCCTTGGGCCCACATAGGCAGACAGGCCAAGCAGGAGACCCCAGTAAAGGGCATCATTACCAGCTGCTGCATATTCCTTGGTGCCCAGGCTGGGCAAGGTGTCTCCACAGCACCCACAGAGCACTGGGGCTGCAACGAGGGCAGCAATTCATTTTATAGCACAGACTGGAATAAAAACCTATTTTGATATTTTTATATGCATTCAAATAATGGTCTCACTGGCATTATAAACTAAATGAGAGCTCTGTAATCTCTGCAACACAATACTTATTTTTTTGCAGAAGTGTGGAAGTGGGGAAGGGAGAATGTAAAAACCAAACCAAACAGGTATGTTTCTTGTGGGATCTACACTACAGATGAAATGCAAAGCAAGTTTCCCTCTCCCTAGAGGGTTGTTTTTTTTTTTCCAGGAGGGAGAAATTATTAATAATAATGTAGTAATAATAAGCACTTATATAGCGCTTTACATTTTCAAAGCGCTATGTAAACATCAACTAATGGGACACAGCAGTATAAGTAGTGTCTAAAATGAGTTTATGTACTGCTTTTTATTTTTATACAAAGTCGCTGGGACTGTTTTTAAAACTAAATTCCCCTATTGTGCAAATGGATTTTCTTTAAAGAAGGGTAACAAAAATGTTTCTGTATTAGTTATACTCCACAGGTTGTGCATTTCCAATTTTCTGGACTAAACCAAAATTATAGACATAAAACACATCTTGTTTCATAAAAACTGCTGCACTAATGAACTCCTTAGGATAACAGATTCTTATAGGCACATGCCAGTGTTTTCCAAGAGGAAGTTACATGCAAGATTAGAAATATTTAATCAAAGGAAAACTTTAAAGAGAGAAACTAAGAAATACAGAGAGGCATGACTATTGCTGCCTTGTGGTCAGAGAGCAAGGCAACCAGCACCTTCTCTGTAAGACTGCCTGGCACAGACATACATCATAGAATCATAGAATGGTAAGGTTGGAAGGAGACCTCAAGGATCATCTAGTTCCAACCCCCTGCCATAGGCAGGGACACCTCCCACTAGCACAGGTTACTCAAGGCCTCATCCAACCTGGCCTTGAACACCTCCAGGGAGGGAGCAGCCACGACCTCTCTGGGCAACCCGTTCCAGTGCCTCACCACCCTCACTGCAAAGAACTTCCTCCTAACATCTAGTCTAAATCTTCCCTCTGCCAGTTTAAACCCATTGCCCCTTGTCCTGTCATTGCCTGTAGCTATAAAGCAAGTATCACTTCCTAGTCTTTCCTGTTAATTCTATTCTGCAAAACCTCTAGAAAAGAAAGATTAAAATAACACAAAGAAAACCCAAATATTATGACCTGAACTATAATACTGGTGTTCCACTTCACTTTTACCTATCTAGCATCTCACAGCGTTTAATAAATTCACTCTGCTCTCTCTAAGGAACAAATGTTATATCCTCTTTGCATACAACCAAGGTGGAAAATACTGAAGAGAGGGGGAAAAAATTAAGTGGCACATGTACATTCACCAAGGAGTTGTAGCAGAGGCAGAAGAGAAGACAAGAGGACAGAAATCTGACTCCAAGTCTCTTCTAACAGCCCGGAGCATCTTACTATTTTGCAAACTTTTCATTCTTTATTGTCAATAATTTGCTTTTTAGCAAACCTAGGTGCTTCTGTCCTGAGCCACTGCCCAGTGGCTACAGCCACGTAAGCACAGAATAAAAAGGCTGTGCAAGACTGAAGTGATGGAGGATTTTTTTCCCCCTGATATTCTCAAGCTAGGAATCAAATGCAAGTCAAAAATGGCATGCTGAATATATCTACCTTTAGGCATGCGCTTAACTGTAAGTATATGAGTAATCCCAACGGTTTCAGTTTTGGGGATTTTAATAGTTGTATGGTTTTCATAACTACAGGAAAAGCCCTTTCCAACAAACTGCCAGTGCGACTCCCTGTTGTACTACACCACAATTACTGGAACATATTTGGTATTTCTCAAGAGGTTCAGATAATGAAGAATCCTCCAAATTTTCTATTAGCCCAAACTTAGGAATTCTGCATCAGGGAGTTAACAGCAGAACAGACAACGCATGCTAGGTACTGCAAAAGAGAGAAAGACAGACATTTATAAAATTTAAACCTTTTTTAATGTTTGGTTTTTTTAAGTAAAGTTGTTGGAGAGCCCAGGCTTCAGCATAACCAATGCTGTTGCACAAGCATGCTGTGTTATTTAAAGATCTTACTCTCTTATTCCTTTATACAAGACATTTCTTCGTATTTTCACACCACAATGTTTCCCCAACTCTGAACAAGATTAATAATAAATAGGAAAACACACAAGAAACCACCCTATTTTATTCTTTGATGTACTATTGGTTTAACATTGCATCACAAGCTTCTACTAAAAAACTCACATCAGTAGTTATGCTTGCAAGGAAAATTTTGTTTTTAAGCAAGGAAAGGTACAATGTTGTGGTTGCTTCAGGGGTTTTGTTTGGTTTTGGTTTGTTGTTTTTTTTTTCTTTCTTCTTGGCAAACAGTCAATTCTTTTCCTTCCTAGGACTAAAAATAAGCAAACAACAGGAGAAGAGGAGACAGGGGCATGGTGGGGAGAAGGTAGCCCTTTGCAGTACGTAAAGTCATCAACATTTGCCACATGAGAAATAATCTAAATAAGAACGTGGTTGAGCACAAGCCACTGCCACAGTACAGTACAGGCTGGCCACCAGCTGGGCCCAGGGACACTGGGCATTTCAGGCAGCAAAGGTTTTGTCCTTCGCAAAGTCGGTGCTACAGAACATGAGCTAGCCTGTACATGAGGTTATGGGACACAGCACTTTTGCAGTCAACCACAGTCAACATGCACCCATTAAAAAAAAAAAAAAAAATCTGTATAAAGCAAAATGAGCTTGGATTTACCACTGTAACCCCTGTCATTCAAGCATGGAAGACAGACCAGCATCTGTCAAATGACTGGCTGGTGTTTAAGTGCCAAGATTAGCAGGAGCACCCACTTGGTGACATGTGCCCCATGGTGACACAGGCTATGGCACAAGCTAAAAGCAGAGTAACAAGCCTCTCTTTTCCTTGATATATGTACTCTTATTTCTTGGTGGAATTACATTCACTGAGTTAGAACACAGAAGAAAGTTGTTCTCCAGCAATGCTGCCTCATCAAGGTTGCTGCCAGAAACTTCCACCAGCCCAGAAGCAGTGAAAGACACTGACCAGGGATCTCTGGGTGCCTTCCCTCTTTCCCGAAAACACGAGCTCTCTCTCCTTTTCTTTCTATCCTGCATTACTTTCAAAGCATGGCTGCCCACCCGTTTGGGATTCCCACCCTGAGAGGGATGAGGAGCAGCACCCAGCCGCTGCAGCAGATGCACTGCTCACACCTCTGCTGGGACACACTGTTCTTTCAGGAATGGGAGAAAGCAGTGAGCTGAATCAGTTGTGCTACCTGAGCCTATTCTTTATCACTCGTGCTCATGTGATTCTGCATCCTTCACTTGACCACAGATCTGAGCATTTGGTTCAACAACAATTAATTTCTTGGGCACATCCGCAGGGACTTTTTGACCTGCTCATCTGCCCACTGCAGATGCAGTGGCGCACCCACATCCCACTTGTGCAGCCACAGGACAGCCTCCCTGGCAGAGGCTCTTTTCAGAAAGTTTTGACTCAAACAGATGACACTCAAACAATGCCAAGGAGGACTGCCCTGCCCTGCACCAGAACACACCAGACCTGCCCATGGACAGCAGAGAGCTACAGTGTTACTCTTCTGGTGGGCTAAATAGGTAAAAAATCAAGCTCCTGAGAGTACTTTGCTAGGTAAGCAGTGGGACAAGGAGCCAGAATCCCACCAGATCAGCCTTCACCTCATCAGCCACAGCATGGTGCCAGATAGCCAAGAGATAAACAGAATTTCACAGGCCCAGTCCAAGGTAAGGGCAGCCCCAAACCAATCACGATTCATATCCAAACTCCCTTCTAATGTAAGGGGGTTCAACACATGCTGGTTTGCAGGCTGCATTTAAGCTGGTGGGGCAGCTTGTACTTTTCCAACACTAACATAGAATTAAAGAAATTTTCAGAAGAAAACCAACCTGTCAGGATGTGTCAATAAAAGAAAATTGATTGAAGCCAGCAGCAGACAGTAAGAAAGACAGAAGAGCAGATAAATTCCCTCTAATAAGAGCAGCAACAGCCTTCAGCTTCCCAAAGCAGTAGGATGATTCCACTGCGTCACCTCCTTGCCATCACCTCTGCAGGTCCCACCATAAGATGAGCAGTGGCCAAGGCTGGACTATAGGCACACCACAGGCCCAAAGGCAGACCGTGTGCTGCCCCTTCCTTCTCTGCTTATGTCCCTCCCCAAAGGCGTGACTGGCCCAGGTAGCTCTGCTAACACACTCCAGGGTTGTGGTTATGATCTCCATCACTGCAATGAGCAAAACCATCCAGGATGCAAAGGAAGAAAAACTAATATAGACACGTCCATCTGGGAAGGCAAACTGACTTGTTGGTATTCCCTCAAAGCAAAACAATATCAAGATTCCCAAGCTACAAGGCAAAAGAGATGCTGTGGGAAGGGAAGTAAAGCTGCTAAAGGGACTCAAGTATTTTTGCAAGCTGCAGACAGAAAACAGGAGAGAAGGAAGGCAGAGAACAACGTCACAAGGTTAGTTGTGCACAGTAAAACCTTCATCTAAGACAGGACTATTTCTTACTACTATTAATTTTCATCTTCCTAATCAATACTAACACTCAAATACCATGGTGATGGGCAGCTGCTTCTACCTGGCCATGGCATCTATAACAGCAGCAGCTGCTCTCTTGGGTGGAGGGGCACTGGGAACAGCCCATTTCCCTGCCAATCCCACAGCTGGACTGGTTTTCCTTCTACTCCTCATCATGTCCATAGCTTAAAAAAACAAAAGTTCATGATTTCCACCTCAAGATAAGCTTTCATTAGGTGGTTTGCTAGGAGACAAGCTGCATTTGTAATCTGGGATACCTGCCATCCCCAGTGCTCAAACACACATGGTGGAGAAGTAAGTTGAGCAGTCAGATAAAGCACTATTCTCCAAAATGAATTCTGTAGAACCAATATTGCACTTTTAAGAGTTTTCCAGCAGGACTCTGAGTGATAGCATGAAGAAACAATTTTTCTTCCTTTTTCCTCAACATCGTTGGACAGAAAGCTTTGGGTATCCCCTGCTCTGGAGGCAGCCAGGATCTCCCAACCCACTGGTGACAAGTTTCCCTATCCGCCTTTTTTTGTTTGCTAAGGTTTTGCACTGCATTAGCTTTGCTGATGCCAATCAGAGAGCAGCAGGTTTTAAGCCACTGGTCTGATGTCTTCAGCTGTGCCACTGACAGCTATGACACACAACACATTTCTTGGATGGCCATGTGTGGGGATACAAAAACCTCATTTTCAACTTGGCATTTCAAGGAAGACAGGGTGGTTCAGCAGCAGGTGACAAATTAAAAGCTTATTTTTCTGTGCATTTTCTTTGGAGCCACATTTTTAATGATGAAATCATGGGCAAGATACCTCCTTATGAAAATACGCATTTGGTCTTTGGGTGGATTCCTGGTGCGTGCCAGAGGGCCCCACCAGCAGGAGATCCGCCTGCGTGCTGCTAACAGTCCCACCATTGCAGCAGCATCCAGCCAGTCGCAGGGGGTTTGTCCCTGGGTCTCTGGAGCAGCAGCTCCCACTGCAGAGGGGGTGGCAGCTCTGCAGGCAGACCTCCCTGGGCAGGGCTCGGCAGCTCCCTGCTCCGCAGCACCCCTTTGTGTGCTGGAAACCACTCATACCACGGCTTTGCCAACCATCTCTCTGGAGTGTTTTTTTCAGACCCTCACCATTAAATTCGGGTTTATTACTGAATTTACTTATATGGAGATGAATAAAATCAGAAACTCTCTGCTACTGTTTATTTAAGACCAAAAATAGTAACCAAAACAAACAAGGTTGGAGCTTTAAGAGAAATCTCACTTATCTGTTATCAAGCAGCAAATAAATTAGGAAAGAAAACACCCTTGAAATGAAGGGAATCAAATCAGTGGACCCATACACCAGCGAGACTCAGTACAAGATCCAAAGACAAGCACTCACGGTTTCATTTTTAAATGGCTGATAATATATTGCACCATGCTCCTAAAGGATGCTCAGGATTAGGCTGGAAGTCCTCCTTCATCTTTAAAAAGAATCATCTCAGGGTAACAACTTTCTCATCCACAGCTGCTTACTACATTCCCCACAAAGTATCACTGACAAGCACACCATTTTTGCCATAGAAATCTAGCATACACTAAATAAGGTGCAATTCACCGACAGCCCTCCTTCTCTACTCCATCCCAGTATTTTCAATACTCTGCCACATCCCACATGCCCTCTGGGGGAACAGTCTGGTCAGTAAAAGCAAAGAAATGATGAAGGGCAAGGCATGCCATTTTCCTAGAAATAAAGGAGGCCACAAGCAAATTACCCAACTGAAATGTATCCACAGAATTCAGTAATAAAATAATATACAGATTTGGCATTCTATGTACTCCAATGTATCTTTACTCATGTGAGTAATCTAATGAAGCAAGAGAAGAGCTTGAATAAGTAAATTAAAGCAAAGCCATATTTCCCTATCAAACAAAATAGCCAGAAGGCTGCTGCTTTTCTTTTTGGAGCAGAAGGCAGGCTTCTGCATTAGAAAAACTTCCTTGCATTTTGCAACCATGTTGTTTAGTCTGAGAAAAGATGCTACCTACTCCTCTAGACCTTTCCTTTCGTGTATAAGTAAACATGCATCACCTATTATATGTATGTGCCTGCAGTCATGTAAGAGGCGTTGAAAGCCTACTTTTTCCAGTTACTCCCCTGACATGCTCTTCCCTCCAAAACCCTAAACAATTAGGAGGCCTCGCAAGTCAAGTTCAGGTGCTGGCATGGTCATAAAGTAGTTGAAACTTCCAGAATGAANTAACTCCCTAACCCATCACAATGACTGCAATCACAGTTGTTCTCAAATTTCTCTGTATTAAACAGAAACAACTATAAACCACAACAAATATCTCCTCCAGACAGGGAAGCACTGTCATTGTCTATTAAGAGCAGAAAAGCTGCTTTGTTTAGGTGTTTTACATTTCTTGTGTTTTCTTTTCTGCTAAGGTTTAATCATACCCTTTTCCATGGAGCTGGAGCCACTTTTCAGACCTATACTTTCTCTCAGTCCTTAAACTTAAACTTTAAAATAGATGCAGTTCCAGATAAGTAAACTTCTGTGCCAAAACTCTGCATCTAATCATCAGGCACCCTCCATACTCAATTGCCAGCAACAGATTTCCTGCTTTGCCTATTTTATTTCCATCTTTCTCTGTTAACCATTTTTGCTTCTCCAAATATTAAGTTCATCCTTCTACCATGTGCTTTTTCTGCCTCCTTTTAGTTTTCCAATTTTTGGGACAGGCGATTGAAAGGTTGTCAGTTTTGCTCATGTAAATCTGTACCTGCTTATGCTAACAGATGTTAAACACAACCCAGATCTCATGGGTTTCCTGCAGTGCCATCGGGGGATCTCCCACAGCACTGCTGCATCCTCTGCACCTTGAACCCTCCCAGTGCTCACCTAGAAATCCCCCCAGCACCAATCTCACAGTCAGCACAAGAAGCAGATGTCTGTGCAGTGCTGGATGCCAAGTAGCTATTCCCATCAAATCTCTTTGTTTCTCTTGCTCATTCAATTGCAATGTAAGAAATGAGAGTGAAATCCCAACCCCAACGGGTCAGTAAGAAACACTACCATCAAAACAAGACAGAGGTTTTGCCCCACGGCTGATGTAAGCCTAGGGCTACTCGCAGTCCTTCAGCATCACCGGGAATCTTGATTAACACCATTACTTCTCCATCGGATTCAGGAAGCTTGGACTTACACTGCTGGTTTACATTTAAACACCCAGTTCAGCTCCAATTAGTGTCAAGAGGGAAAAATTGCACTCTACAAACTGCAGAAGTGGGTTCTAGATGCTCACCCAGTGAAGGACTTCATCTCTGCACTGCACCAAACACCTTCTTTTCAAATGACATGGCAAGTCTGTCTTTATAACACTAATCTTCATTACTTCTGAGATCACCACCATATAAAGCAAGTCCTGGCAATCACCAGGCAGAGGCTTGGCTAACCCGTCTCAATGGTGACCTAGAAAAACCTCATCTCAGCCAGGGGAGGGTCAGAAGGAAATGAGCAGAGCTGCTAATTTAAGTACCAGTGCTGCTGGAGGTTGCCTGGAGCCTCACTCCCATCCCTAAATTACCTGTAGGCAAATGCTACGTAAACCGAGTAACAGCTTTTGTGAGTCCAATCGATTGAGCGGTTAAACTTGTAGTCAGCAGACAACCAAGGGAGGCATATATTTTAATGGTAGATGTGGAAACAAAGGAATTTTGATTAGCCTTGGGATTGGAGGGGGTAAAAATACTGGTTTAGAATTTTCCCAGGATATGCATATTAAGAACTTGTCTTTTTGCCCTCTGTGTAATTTTTTTTAATATTTGGAAAGCAGAATTAGGCCACATTTGACCAAACCTCCTGAGCCTAGCAGGAGCCAACAGAGACTGGAGCAGCACAACGACTTGTTAACTCTTGTACTTTTAGTCATAACGGGATTTCACTAGTGAGCAACGCGTTTTCTGTAGCTCTGTCAGAGGCTTTAACAAACCATTTCTCCACAAGCAGGGACCTTTCCCTCCGCTTTGCTTTAAAACCCAAGCACATTGTTTACTTTCTCTAATATGAGCTGGAAATAACTTCTGCGTAAAGAAACTCCAACTGTTACACATCTGAAGCAACCTTCGTTATCAGTACCAGATTCAAGGAGAACATGACTGCAGGTGATGCTACAAAGAGAGCCAAGATCAACCCCACTAGAAATTACCCAGGAGAACACGCAGGTAGGGTGGGTTTAAATGAGACCATGACTGAGATTATTTCACACCCAGCAAACCCAAGCAAGCCCTTCAGGTCTCCTGAGTGGCCTTTATCCAGCAAAGGAAACACTCCTCTGCCACAAAGGCTGACTTACATTTGTGCTTGCCACTCCGCTGTGGTAGCAATAAGTCCTTTACTGTTTGTTCAGTTCTTGAAAGTCCTGTAAAGCGTTCACCTGTCACACTGCACAAACTGAGCCCTTTGAAATGAAAATCTAAAAGTAAACGTGTTAGTCAACGGCTGCTGCTGCAACAAGCCTGCCTGACACCAGCCCGAGCCTTCAGGCAGGTAATTCACTTCAACACGAGACTGGCAAACAACAGTATGTTTTATTTAATTAGGATGAACAGAAGAGATAAACCTCACAGCAGGGCGGGTAATGACAACATTTCAAAAATAATTCATGCCCAGGTAACAAAAGGGCAAATTTCAATTACATAAAAAGCTAAAAAGTTGACTTAATACATCCAAAGGGGAAAAGGGGAAAAAAATTAATAATTGTACTGCATATGATTAACAAGTGGCATTTACAAGCTCTGCAAATTGGTCTTTCTGTTGCCTAATCTGCGGCTATAAAGGAAAAGGTTTTCTTTTTAAGCAAATGCAAACAATATAATGAAGCTACTTATCACTAGATTCAGATGGGTATTGCAGTGCTATCCGAAATAAGTCATAGAGTGGAAAGCTAATGCCATACACCAATTCACTGTACCGCAACGAGATTTGTGAGCCCGTTCAGAGCAGCATCACCCAGTTTCCAACCCCATCGGGTCCCTTTGTTTGCATTTTAGAAAACAAACCATTGCAAGAGGTCAAAGCTCGAGCCTTCTGCAGCTGGAAATGTCACAAGAGACCATTTAGTCTCTGCACATCCTTCTACTCCCTAGAATAAAGTGACTGTGATAAGCCACCATAATTCCCTGCTGCACATTATATATACATCTAGGTGTTCTCGAGAAGATATAGTACATAAAATTCATATCGCCTTATCTGTCTACGAGAACAAGGAACCAGCTTCTCTGCATTTATTAATGGACATCAGGAAAGAAAATGCACAAGGATCTACTTCTGGGCTCTAAAAATATGTTGAATAAATGCATGTGCTACAGAGAGCTGGGAGCTGGTCCTCACTTGGCTCCAGTTCCCATCCGCACCACCTGAGTCCACATCCACCAACACGCACACCAGAACCAGGCCCTCCCCTCCACCATCATTTGTCAGTCAGGATTTAGCAGGAGTCTGTAATAGGTTTTATATTATTAGTATTTCATTACTCCAACACATTTACTAGGATACAAGGGAACATAATAGCCATCCTTTCTCAGAAGCATTTAAGGAGAATACTGATGGAGCGATGAGAGGTTGATGTAGGCATTTTTATAAGGCAGTTCAATTGTTGTGGGTAATTAATAATCTTTTGTTTAAGAGAATACTATAATACATGAAGAAATGTGGAGATTGCAAGGTAACACACGAGACCAAGAGATTTTTTTTTTAAAATAAAAATATGGTTTGCATTTTTCAAACGTTGTAGTCAACTAAAACTGACTTCACAAACAGAAATTGGGAGGGAAGATATACATTAACTAGTTCAGCAACAATAACGCAGTAAACAATTAAGAGGGCATTTGTCAAAACAGAAGTAAATATTAATTTCACAGTATGAGAAGTATCATCACCCACAGAGCCACCAGGTGAAGCAGGCTTTTGAAAACATTTAGTATAAAACCTCATCTCTGGGTAGTGTAAAACCTGATCTCTGAGTGCCACCCCAAGCACTTGGCTTAGTTAATTTAGCCAGGCTGAAACCACTTACCCAGGTTTAACCTAAAGTTAATTTGGCACCAAACAACAAATAAAACCAAGCCAAAGCCCCATCTACGATAAGACGATTTGTATTTACACAAGCTTAACGCATCTACAAAACATCATTTTTATATCCAATTCAGAGGATGGCATGAACATCTGCTTTCACTTCAAGACATTAATTTTCAATTATTGAAAGAAAACAAAATAAATCCTGACAAATTACTGGTAACTGTGGAATCTTTTGTTACTCTGTTAGTTTATAATAGTAATTTAGAAATCCTACAATTAACATCCTAACAAGAGCTCTCTGATTATTTTTTTGCACGTGTCATCTGAAGCAATTCAGCAGTGAATGATGTTCTTTAACTTGCACTGATTGTACACAAATATTTTTTAATTAAAAAAAAAAAAGGGAAGCATTCTCTGAGAGCTTCTACCATTACATGGTAGCTGATTTTCATCAATGGCTTTACACATACCATCACCAAAAGATGAGATTTCTATTCTCTTCCCGTTCATATTTAAACCTTTTACATTACCTTTCCCACTCTTTTTGATTTTGACCACGTTTATTCATTATATTCGCTGAGACCAATGGGAACAGGCCACAATTAAAAGGTGTTTGCACACAGGCAGGAGTTTCAATCAGTAAAACCAGTTAAATACCACCCAGATCCCGTCCAGGAGAGCATACCGGAGGGAGAGAAAGGCAGGAAAATGGGACTTGTGGAGTTCAGGGGAGAACGCTCCTAGGCTTGGAGCAAAATACACAGGCAAAAATTAAAAACTGCAGGCTAATCCCTGAAGGCAATGCTTGGTATACTGCATGGATTCAAATGCTCTCAGGGCACCAGCCCAACAATGAAACACCAACATCTCCAATTATTCCTAATCCCCCAAAAGCTACACTTGATAAAGAACAATCAAGAGCGTAATCTTATTTGATATGAGTTTTATCAATTTTAGCTGCTGCTTTCACTGTATCAATAAAATTCCACCGAAACTTGAATGAACTGTAAAATTAAAGGATAATCGCACAAGTCTCTTGTATTTGGCAATTATGATTATACTTGTCAAAATTTAATTTGTAGAATGTACTGTTCCATCACCTTCAGGTTCTTCTCTATCAACTGGGAAAAAAGGAAAATTATATCTTTAAGACAAGTATGAAAGACGTTGTTACTTCCACAGTCAACTCTGTAACTGAGCTCCGACATTGTATAATTGACTTTGCAAGCAGAACAACAGCAATATAACAAAGAAAATGTCAGTGTTTTCACAGCGCTAATCTATAGCACTAGGAGGGCCTCCTGCTGTCAGCCAGAGCTGACAATACAATAGCTTTCAAAGGGATATTACCATCACGCTTTTATTCTTGACATCAATCAAGACAAAGAGAATCCTTTTCACAGGATATTCAAAATCAAACCTTTGTATGAGCAGATAGGTAAAACAGCATTCCTTTAAATAAGATCATTCATAGCAATCAACTAATTGGAACTCAGCAAATGGTTGAAGTATTTTTATTTACTTTGCAGATAAGGAAGTAGTGAGCAACCCCCCTTTTCTTCTTGACTGACATAAATGAGGCAGGTAGGGTGTGAATCAAAAGTTTCTATCAGCATTTTTTGCCATCTGAAAGCAAAAAAAATGTGACAGCAATTCTGCAACTTCAAGTAGGATAACAAATCTAGACTTAATTAGTGCATTCTTTTGCAAAATAGTTTGATTACTGACTAGCATGTCTGCCCACAAAATATCCTTGCGAGCTGACAGCAATTTGCAGAACTGTCAAATTCAGCAACCAAAGTGCATCTGATGCTTAAAACCTTGTGCAAGTGCCAGCCCAGTCCTCACAAATTGCACTCGAGTAATTCCTCAATTGCAATTACATGGAACTGGAAACCTATGAGTTACTGTTACCAGCATCTCAGCACTTCACTGCTTCCGCAGGCCCCAAGTTGTAGAATGAGAAGCTCCAGTTTAATCAACAGGGATGATGAATGCCTGCCTTCCTCAGCCCACACAGAGCACTGGGTGCCAGCCACTCCCCAGAGCTGGCAGCACAGAATAAACTTTTAAGGACACTGGCATTGACATCACAAAGAACAGACAATGCATTTTGATGTTACCAACTGTATTATGGTTCTGGGACTCAGGACCACGCGGTTTTAATGACCCTAAGGAAGATACAACACTTCCTTACACACAGCTGAAAAAACCTTTGGCAGATGAGGTTACTGGCTGCAGGGCAAAAGAATGATCAGTGCTGAGGAAAATTACTTCTATGGGCTTCATCTGTGATGTGAAGTAATGCTTCAGAACAGACCAGTGTTTTACTACATCACTGCTACCACCACAGCATCACCAAAGTATTCTGTAAGCCAACAAAAACTCAACTACTTTTACTCCATCCTCATTGATATGGAGCAAGCCTCCTTTAAGTCAAGTAGAACTTTGTCCCCAACCACCAGCTATGAGACTAATATCTTCAAGTTTGCACAAACTAATGGTCAAAACAAATCAGCATATTGTTTGGCAAATTATAAATCCCATGTCAGAGGAAAGTCCACGGCTACTGCTGGAGTTACAGCTGCAGGAATTACTGCAAGTTCCTGCCAGGCTGAATCTGAGACCTAGTAACACAGCACAGGGACCACACAACCTACAGCTCTGCTGGCATTCAGTTTTAGTTTGAATCATTTCATTTTAAATACCATGCACTTAGGAGTTGTCAACATTTTATACTTCTGTCAAATTCAGTCACTTCTTTAAAGTCAGAACTGCTCCCAGTTATATGTGCAGACAACTTGCCTTTTGCATGCAGAATAATCATCACAGGCACACACTGGCTCTATCTTAGTACCTAATCTTTCTGAATGAAAAGGGATGCACGAATCTCAGCAGTGGTTAATAAACAGCAAAGCTGCTACATAAAGTGAAATAAATATACATAAAAGAGAAAAAATGGTAAAATATTTTAAGTCCTAAACATTAAGCATAAATTACGAGGATGTATGTGTGTTTTCTTCTCAGTTGAATTGTGAAACCTGTGACCTCAGAGTGCCTTTATTTATTACATCTCAATTATTTCCATGGAAACGTGTACTGTGGCAATCTACTGAGTTGCCAGCTCCCTAGACCACAAAATGTGTATGATGGACTTTTTAAAAGCAGACAGTATGGATGAATATAAAGGAAGAAATTCTTTATCCTACATACACCTATGAGTTGCTTTCTACTATCCAAAATTTCACCCAGATTCAGCTCACTCCTTAGACTCCTTGTTAATCAGCTCATGCTAAGACTTGTAATTTACAGCCAGTTTATCCTGAAGCAGAAAACACATGGTTTTGTGTCTAGAGACTATGAAAATATTCAGAATCTTTAAAAACTGGGCTTCACCCAGCTCACTGTAGCAAAGACCTTCTAGATATTTCTACATTACAAGGATAATGATTCTTACCTTCTTGCCAGTAAGTTACCTGCTTCAATTTGTAAAAATGCTCTTGTAAATAGTGATCAATTCTGTATTAGAATTCGGTCAAAATTTCATTATAAAGTATCAATCCCTTGTGAGAAATATTGCTGCTTAAAAAGTAATGAGGTAGAGAACAAATGACCAATAAATGGTAAATAACTAACATTATTATGGCGCAAGATGCCAATGTTTACTAACAGTTTCTAAAGCAAACACATTTTTCAAGGGCACAAAACTATTTTCTGAATGTTAAATGTGACACTTCAGCATAGAAAATATTTTAAACTCCAGAGGCCTGACTGCTAAATGTGATCTCCTCATCCAAAGGAAGTTATGACCCGAGGCCTGCATCACGGTTCTCAAACTATAATTCTTTTACTTTCAGACAACATATTTTAGAGCATCCCCTAGAAAGAGTTCTACCTCTGCCCTTCTGCCCGTGGACTATAACGTTCATCTACCAATTACTGAAGCAGCTCCTTTAGCAGAGGTGGTCCGGGATTGTGGATGGTCACACCACCATGCTACAAAACCTGCTCCACAGCACAATGCTAAAAGGTACCATTAGTCTGGGGGGGAATGATTAAGGATTTTGTATAAAGATGAAGGTCTGACTTTACAAAAACTTCATAAAAGCTTGAAGCACGTAGGAATCACCCGTTAAATAGTGGATATTTCACAAATAATATAAAATGTCCCTGGATGAGGTTTTGATTCATTCTTTAGCTGGACTATTCACTGCATGCTAATTTTGTCCACACACAAGTTATTTAATTACGAACACTTTAGACTTTGCTTCATCTTTTGGGCATTCTAAGTTATGATCGATCCTTTTGTGCTCCTACAACAAAGCCCCCGGACCACTGAGTTTGTGAGTTCTGCTTTGTTCAGAGGACAATAAAACCTTACCCAGCAGCAACTAACCTCCTCGTGGCTGGGAGCGAAAGGCTTGGGAAATCACGCCTTCCTCTCTCGCACCCATTCACTTAAAAGTCAAAAAGCTGGCAGGGCGTGCAGTACAGCGCGGGACTAGTCCCGGCCCTCCCTTTACGTTTCCCCAGCAGCTGTTTCCTTGGGGAGGTAAACAGGAGGCATCAAACACCCCTTTGCTGTGGACGGTGAAGAATACACAAAGTGTAATACTTAACCTTTATTAAAGCAGTTCTTACTAGATTTGACCATTGTTTCTTCAAGCCTAAGCAAGTTTCAAGCCCTGTCTATCAAATTTGGTTTAATTCTGCCCTTCTTTCACCGCCCTGGCGCGCAGTGTACAGCGGGAGGCAGCAGCCGCCGCTACTATTCCAAACCATAAAGGAACATTAATTTGAAACTAAGCGGCCAAAGCCTGGGTGTGCTCCGTTCCTCCCTTCCCCAGTCCGCTGATGCGCCACCGCACCCGAGCATCACCGCCAAACTTTCCTCTCTCCCCGCTTCAACGATGCTATCGGTTCCTTTCATCAATTATCGCGACACGTGTCGCCAGCCAGTCTCGGCCAGCACCGCAGTACCGACGCACGCACCCTCCCCCCGGAACGGACGGCAGCTGGGCTCCCCACGCGAGAGCTCGCCGCCCGTTCAGGGTGGGGCGGGG
>WBNM01018696.1:166051-256929 GCA_013399055.1 Ramphastos sulfuratus | reverse complement strand
CTGGCCGGGGAGGGCGACGAGTCCCGTTTTATGCTGGCCGCGGGGGCCGAGGGGCGGCCGTCCGGTGTCCCCGGTACGGCGCGGCCGGCCGTGTGTGGCGCGGAGCTGGGCGGGCGAGCGGGCTGGCTACCCGCGGCCGGCCGCGTTCGCCGCCGCCTTCCCCTTCACGCACGCACTTCGCGGAACAAGGTAAGTGCTTCTTTGCATCGATGCCGGGGCCGCTAGCTGCCTCCATGGGTTAGTCGCTTGAAGGTGGCACCGCTCCTGCCTTCATTGCTGCCGCTGCTGCCGCTGCTGCCCTGGGTTTTTATTTTCTTTAGCTCTCGCCAGCCTCCCTCTCTTTTCTTTGTCCTGGCTCCTTTTCCTCCTCCTGATCTTGCTGCTGGGGCTGCAGTGCAGACACACATAATAAAGCCAGGCTTGGCTGGAAATGTAGCTGAGTCCCAGCAGGAGGATGTGAGGAGTGGAGTCCCGGCGGGGGAGCGCTCTGATCCCGTAGGGAGCCCCGCGCAGCCTGCGCCGATCAGACGGAGAGAGAGCCAACAGCACCGAGCCATGGACGGCCCGGGAAATACAGCGGCCGCCCGCAAAACGCGGACCGCCGCCGCGGACCGGACTCGGCGCCGCCGCGCGTAACAGCGCGGAGCGGCGCGGAGCCGCCCTTCCCCCCCCCCCTTTCCTCCACATATCTCCCCTTCTCCTCCCCCTTCCCGCTCCGCCCGAACAGCGGCGGTTCCGCGGCCGGTCCCGCAGCGTGCTCCCAGCGGAGCCGGGTCGAGTGGAGGTGCTTTTGATCGGCACCTGGGGAGGGGGAAGGCGGTGAAATCTCTCCCGAATGCGAACAGCTCGGAGGTCATGGAAAAGTTTGCGGTGGTTCCAAACGCACCCCACCCTCGCTGCTCGGCTGCTGCTGAGGAGGTGCTGGGGAGGTTTGTTTACTTTGCTTTTCCCAACGTGTTAGATTTAACAGGAACTGGAGTCACCCGCGCCTCTGTTGGGGAGGCTTCTTCTGGAAAAATCCTAAGTGATTTAAAGTTGTTACCCTACGGAGCACTCAGTGCCAAGTTATGAATGCAATGTAGCAAAAGAAACACTCCGTGAGTTTCTTCTCCTACCTAAACAGGATCTGTTGGTTCCACAGTGGCTCCGCTGCCATCTAGAACCGGGCAGTACTAACACTTCAACTAACTTGTCTCCAAGCATCCTCTGCCCTACAAATGGTGGGCCCATGCCATCATGACAGCCTGAGCAACTGTACATCCAGACATCAAAAGAAGGTGTTTGGAATGGAAGGAATATGGGGTGGGCGGTTTTAAGTTCCTGTGAAAACAGCCCTAGAAGTGCCCGCTGTAGACACCCAGGCCAGCCCCAGGCAGCAGGGTGTCGTACTCTGCTTAACCTGGAAGCAGGCAGAGGGTTGCAGGTGCTGTGTGAAGGTACTGATTTCCTGATAATGATCTTCACCTGGAAAACTTCTCCCTCTTTCCTTTTTCCCTCCCTGGCACCAAACAATTCCAGAATGAGTTTGTCATTTGATCAAGTGAATTCCTTACAGAGCTGTACAGGTTCTTAACACAGCATTGCACTTGAATGGATGTTTTGTGATTTTCTGGTTTCTTAAGGTTTGACAGAAATGATTTGGTTTATTAATGTCATAATAAAGGTTTTCAGTTCCCTCCTGTATGACACCCAGTTATCACCACAGACTGGACACACAGTAAAAAATGTTTCCTATAACACTCCTATAACCAGGATATACTTCCTCTGTGCTAGTGCTCCAAGGATCAAATTGGGGGTTCAGAAAGGCTAATCCAGGACAAGGATGGATTGCTAGAGCCCACAGCCCCAGTTCTGATCCCAATAAAGAATGAAGATAACTCTAGATGATGGAGATTCACTGTTACAAAAGATAATGTGATACCTTTTTCTGTAAAGAAATAAGTGGGATTGACAAAAAAAAAAAAAAAAAAAAAAAAAGATACTGATACACTGAAAAACACAGCCAGGATCGTGGTAAATTTGGCCAGCATGTCCCTAGATTCATACCCATTCAGCATCAGAATTTGATCAGGAACTTAATTTCTTCTGTATCCTTGTCTTATTGGAGAGGCGTAATCCCCAGGCTATCAAATTGTTTCTGTTCTCTCACTGGCCCAATGAATATTTAATTATTCTTACAAAGCAGAACAGCTTCAGCAGGACAGATTCTCATCCCAGAATGTGCCAGCAGTTGGGCACTCTCAGAGGAGTTCAGAGACCCAAATTCAAATCCCCATGCAATCAAGCGAAGAGGGGATTTCAACCTTAGTTTTACACATTCCACCTGGCAAGTAATTCCCAAGCCCCAGTGCCACCCTAAACCCCTTTTCCATCCATCCCTCTGCCCCAACTTATTCTATACTTTTTTAGAATGCCTCGATTAAAATTAACTATTTATACAACTTCTCCTTTTTTTCAATTCATTAAGAAATATATAAAATTTCATTTTAAATGTTTTGGATTTTTTACCTTTTCTTTTGCAGAGAAAAAGGGAGAAAGCTTATTTGCAAAACCCTACCTTGTTGGGAGCAGCTGCTGGCAAGGTGAAGAGCCCTGGTCTGCACATCTTGAACTCCTCCCATGAAAATGGTTCAAGTTCAGTCTCCTGCCTGTCGTCAAAGCACCCTTGAAACCACTGCTTTCCATGCTGTCATCTGTTGAAAAATACCAAGTTTATAGCTGAAGAAAGTAGGAGGGCAGGTTTGACATTAAAAAAATTGAAACACATATATCTGTCTTTAAATGTAGCACACATATATATAATTGTTAATTCATCCTTCTCTATTATCTTTAAACCCAGCAATACACAGATTTCCTCCAGGCTCTGCTCTGTAAGTGCATTTCTGTTCCACAGAGTTTATCAACATGTGCCTAAATGCTTTGCTGCTCTATTGTCACAACACCTCCAGATATATGTACAGAAAGTTTATGTGGTTCCCTGAGCCCCTGGTCCTGCAGCCAGTCTTGAGCAAAGAAAGCCCCATAACCTTGGGAGCCCCCCAGAGAAATGCAGAGTTCACCCATCCAGGCTTCCTTCCCAATGCCAGAACTTAAACTCACATTGTCATTAAAATAGATACATTCCAAGAGTGCTAATAATAAGGGAAGACTTCACAGGCTTTATTAAAATATTTAAGGCAACTGACACCAGCCTGTGTGCTAATTTAATAAAAATACATTTAATAATTTAATTTAATTATGGTAATTTAAGAATGCAATAAAAATACATTTTGAATCTATTATCAATCTTTTTTCCTTGCAGATGTCTTCCTTTTTTTATTCTGGGGGATTTCAATAAATGTGCAAAGCTGAGAATGCCAAAGTGCAGAGCTGCTCTCTATGGGAGAGAACCAAGAGCCCTCCTGCAGCTTGTCTGCCTCTCATCAGGTCGCTAGGGCAATTTGGATGCCAGATTCTCTGCTTGGAACCCCTTTTGGGGGTGTCACTGTCCTATATTACAAGTAACACAGCTCCTGCACTGTAGACAACACAGCTGGTGGTGCAGAGAGGGAACCAGTACTGAGATGCAGCACAGACCCCTGAGCTCAGCATGGCCTGTCTGAAGATAGGATTTGCTGGAGGAGGTAACTGACAGCTTCACAGCATCCACCACCTCCTCCATCAAATTTCCCATCCGAGTCCCATGAGGCTGATGTGGAGGGATCAAGCCCTGAGACATGAGGATATGCTGGGCCCTGCTCCTCCACTTACGGCCATGGTCCTCAAAGACATCAGTGCTTCTGTGAATCTGCTCCCATTTCATGTAGGGGAAAACTGATACACTCGCTCACTTTTCATGCCAGCTAGCTTAAGGTGGTGAGTTCTGCTGCTCTCTTCTGTGTGTGCACGCTGAACATAATTTTTAAAGTTTGTTGACATTATCAGGAAGATATCACCCACAGCGGTATTAAGTTCTTTTCTTTTTGGAAAGCAGTTAGACCATTTCACTCTCTTGGGATACTTTATCCATGCCGGGCAAAGAGCATCCAGAATATTAGCACTTTGGCTTCAGTCTTCCCAAAGAAAGTATGTTTATGGCAAAGAGCTGGCACAGATGTCTTCTCAGGTAGTTCCACTCTGGCAGCGTTATAGGAAACTGATGGTTCAGCCTGGGAAATACGGGCACCATTTATAATGTATGGATTTACTGGCACTGGAGAGCAAAGCCCTACATATTTACATATATAGACATAATTTTTTTGAAAGTGTTTCAGAATCAATGTGAAATTACAAGTTCCATAAGAATAGCACAGTTGTGTAAAAGCAAAAATAAAAATTTCATCAAAGTTGGGATGTTCAGCACGGACTAAGGGAGAACCAAATGGACCAAGCCTGCTTCAAGAAATCCAGCCTCTGTAAGGTTTTAAACTGCCTTTAGTCAAAAAGAGCAGTATCTTCAACACATAAAAGGACCAAATGAGAAGGCAGCACAAGGAAGATCACCTTAATTGTGAAACGGCCAGTGACAGAAACAGCCTTAAAGAATATATCATATGCATAGACCTAATTAGGAGATGGTGCATAATATGTAAGAGAAATGTGGCAAAATGCTAATGTCCCAGAAAAGGCCATAGACCGTATCTGATTAGATATGATGAAACCTACAGATGGAAAGATCACACAAACCGGGAACCAACCTGTGTCGAGACCTGGTACCCACAGCACCTCTATCCTCGCCAGCCCTTAGCACAGCAGGAACTGGTCTGGCTGAGGTTTGGCAGAGGTAGGTGAACACCTGAGCTCTCAGGATGCGCAAAGGAGTAAAGGCACATGCAGGAAACTATTAAAGGACTGGATTATTTCTTAAAAAGAGATAATGTTTCTAAAGCACACGGCACAATGCACTCATTCAGCAGAGAGTCAAATGTCACAGTGGATACAGCTGCAACACAGTGTCGCTCTTTATTTACAGTAAAATATGTCAAATAGGGAACACAAAGGCATCGTCAGGATAAACATGGGACTGGAGCACACAAAGGCAGGCGGCATCCACAGCACATCAGACAACCTGAATAAAAGCCCTGACTACAATACCAGCCCAGTTTCTATGGTGTTCTTGAGTTAATGCCTCCGAACGCTTTGCATAAATAAATAACTGGCATCCCACATTTCTGTCATAAGAGAGGACAGAGAGCCTGAAAGTCGGGCTACCAAGGGGCAGAAACCAAAGGCACTCTAGGATGTGCACAGAAAGGAAAGGCTTCACATCAAGAGTCGTTGGTGCATCTGTGGGCAGGGTCCAGCCAGAACACCTGAGTTTACACTGTGCTAGATTGAGATATTATCCAAGGGCACTGAAAAACAAAGAGAAAGTTCCACTGTGAAGCACATTTTACTATGCTCAGCCTGTTCTATGGGCATGCACGCCATGTGCAGCAGCATTAGCATTCATACATCTCTAATAAGCATGGTGATTTTAAATTCTTTTCCACTTGTGTACAGCACTTCTATCAATCATTTTTCCTTGTGTTAAAGAAGACATACAATAGTCTAAAGTCAAGGCAGAGTAAGTGGTGCAGTTAGTGACACTTTTTGAAAAATACTATCATACACCGAAGATGAATTTAGCTCGAATATCACAAAATTGTAGAGGAATCTATAGGAGTATCACACACCACACACACATCCCCCTGTCCAGTTACACAAAAACAATCATTACTGATAACAGTGTTAAAGATACAGGCCATGCAATACTCTGCAAAACACAAGCATTTTTCCTTTTCTATAGTTCACCAAGCAAAGTATTCATTTTGGCCTCTGCTCCAATTAGGTACTGCAGGAAACGGTGTGGGAGTCAGGCAGAGGATCTGCACTTCATGACAAAACCGCCTTTAGCACAAAGAATTTTCCAGGCTTTACATCTGCCTTTTGAATATTCCCATAAAGATAATTTACAGCATTATAATGCTACTTAATAACTTAGAGTGTTTAGCATAAGAAAGCATCACGTTTCCATATTTTTATCACAGTTTAGAGAAAGTATCTTTCTGTGATCAACTTATTCTGGGCTCCTTTCCTTTCTGTTGTACATGGGTCTGCAGTGCTTCTCAAAGGACATAAGGAATAAAAAATACACTTTCAGTCTGAATTAGTTAGAAGAGGGTGAAGCCCTGGTATACACTGAATGTACTCTGGGGTGAGCAGGCTGGTGGAGGTATATCAGGGTCTCTCTCAAGCTGCTAGCTCCAGCTTGAGGCTTTGGCCCTTGCCCTCTCCTTGATATCAACTCATCTGTGCAGAGTTCCAATAAGGCGTTTCCGCAATGAGGACGGGTCGCTGCATCTCTTTCCCTATGAGAGCAGTTCACTGTGCCCACTGAGACTCCTTACCAGGACTGCGATCAAAGAGCTCATTCATATGGGCTTTGTTACTGGAGTGGAAGTTCCCCTTGTACTCCACGGGCATCTTCACCGCTGCGTGCCAGCAGCCGTGGCAAAAACCACGGTATAGGATTTATAATTGTTTTCACATCTCTGCCAGCGTTGCTGACTAGGATAATGGTGAGACACAGCGACAGAAAACCACATAAAATGGCAAGGACAGTGGGCGAGGTGGCCGACGAAAAGGCACAGCACAGGGGAGCTCAGGGAGCTGCTCACTGGGAGCTCAGCAAGGGGCTTCAGGAGCTCCAGGGCTAACTACGGCAGCAGCCTTAAGGGCTGCTCATTCTCCATCAGCACAAAGCTGTTTAAGCGCACTCCTTAAGCTGAATGCTGTGTACTTTTACATAACTGAAGGAGAACAAATACCCCATTAGCAGGTAATTAGCACTTGGACTCAGAGTACTTATTTAGGGTATTATGGATCGACCTCCAGCATTGGAAGTGATTCATGTCCCCCATATATTCGGGCATCCTTGTTTCTTTTTATGATTATAAATATCTGTGCCATGTATCTCTGCAATGTTTATGAGATGCTCAGAATTACACTCCAGAGACTGAAGATTTCTCTTTATCCAGAGAAACGGTTCAGCAATGTTAGTAACTGTGAGGCCATCACCTTTTCTTACACCACGCAGTCAAGATGTCCCAGTCATGCTAGACTCGGATCATCTCTAGAAGTGTAAGGTGGATTTCTGAAGTCGTTAAACCTGGTCCCAGCAGGGTGTTAAGAAGTGCTGGGAGGCCTTCGGGCAACCTCACCCCGGGAACTGGACCTAGCAGCACCCACACCATGGAAACGGTCTCAAAATGCCGTATTAAAGACTGCCAAACACGAACTGGGCAGCAGCCATCTGGACTGATCTCCTAACAGCAGCCAAAGAGCAACCTGTCACCAGGGTCTAGGCTCTTAAAAGCATTTTATATAGGCAAGCACAGTTTACCTAAAAATCACTATATTTCCAAAGGCTTCCACTCCACTGGTACATTCCCAATAAAGCAATGGAAAAGCAACCTCTCCCCAACTCTGTTTCCTCATAAAGGAAACAAAAAAAAAAATAATCCTTGACCATGTTCCAAATCCTGCCAGTGTTAGTCTGCCATCTACTACTGCAGCTGCTTAATTTTAAAAAAAAAAAAAAAAGCACTAAGCAGAGATGCCTACCCTTTGCACCAAAACCTTCTCACCCTCAAGATTGTCTCGACTATGAAAACCATCACTGGCAGCTTTGGCAGCCAGTCGTACCAAGTCGGTGTTCAGAACTGCATTACAATGTGTCCTAGATCAGCCCTGTCTCTAGCTAATAGCCCTGCCCCAGTGGAGCAGCAGCATCCCCTCTGCCTCTGCATCTGCACCTCTAGAGCTGCTCACGGGTCCAGGAAAGCAAAGGTCAGAGGCTTCACATTAAAGCAGGCAGCTTGAGGACGGGTAGCCAAACTGCTGCTGTTACCTCTTCCTCCAGCTCATTCTCACTGCACCAAAGAAAAGAAAACTGAAACACAAATCAAGTCCTATTCTACAAAATTAATAGTTTCCACTTGCTTCTTTTCTGTGTCTGCTTTCACTCTGTAATTACGCAAAAAGACACGGACTACTGCGTGGTGCTATTGATTAACAAACCCCACAGCTGCACGGGCAGACCCCCAGGCAGTTCTGAAAGCAGCATTTTAAAGAAAGTTTGTTGTTTAATACAGATATTTATGTTCCCCCTCTGAATCGGTGTAACAACGGCAATGAGCTTGCGGTGGGGAGCAGGTGGCAGTGTGAGAACATGCAGGTTTTATTCTCGTTGAAAACTTCTGTAGAAATTAATAGAATATTATCTCCTTGCTATTGAATAATGTGGGATGATGCCAAAGACCCAGAGAAAAGATCTCGTTCTCTATTAAATTCAGTAAGATTTGTCAAGTACTTTCTATAGAATCTGCCTAGCTTTTTACAGACTTCTCTCAGCTTCACCTCTCCACAGAGTCACAGAATATTTCCTTATTATTAGCCCCACTGATGTCTTGTTTAAATCCTACGATTGGCAGTGTTTATTCTGTTCATATTAGGACTCCTTTCTTAAACAGAAAGGAATAAGCCTCATATCAGTGATAAGGCTTACAGTCAGCTGAGCAGAATAGGAGAGGCCAGGGGATATCAAGAGAATTGGGTTTGTTTACATTTATTTTGGTGATTTTTGGGTTTTGTTCATTTGTTTGGTTGTTGGTTTTGGGTTTTATTTGTTTGTTTGGTGTTTTTTTAAATCCTTAAGCACATTTTAAAATGCAATACTACAGATTCTCAAAATATGTATAACAATGCCACTTAAAAATTGCCCTGCTGTTGGGTTCTTTTATTTGGCTATCTTGCTACACTGCCCAATGTTATTGTTGTGTCCTCCAACCAAGCACTAAAAGCCCAGGGCCCTAGTGTGTGGAGTTTCCCAGACGCAGGCACAAATATCCAAGAGGGTTATGAAAACCTCCTGCACGTCAAACCCAAACGTTTTTCCGGGCAACCACCACTGCTGTCATGGGGCAAGCCTGTGCCTCTGGACCAGCCTGCGTCCAGGCACTGCTGGGTGGCTTTGAGTTTTTCCAGTCCTCGCCGTGTCGTGGTGTGGCATGATACTGCACAGCGTGGCATGGCACAGCAGCACCTGGGCAGTTTGAACACGAGGGGTGGGCACAACGATGCTGCGGCCAGTAGGCTACGGTGCTGAATGCCGGTGCCTGCAACCCCGTGTAGAAAACCGAGCCCATCACGGCCAGCGGCTCGGGAGCCACCTCCACTCGGGGGCAGCGCGATAGGGCGTTCTTCCGGCTCATCTTCTTGTTGGGGGAAAAAAGCATCCCCGTGAAGACGCGCCGTGGGAAAGGAGCCTGATGTGCTGCCGAAGCCACAGCTCGCCGCGCCCAGCCCCGGGGCGGCATCTGGGAGCAGCCCCTCGGCGGCACGACCCGGAGCGCGAGGGCCAGGCCGGGAGCAGCTGGACCGGCCACGAATTCCTGCCGGCGGCCGGCCCGGCGGGTCATAGCAACGGGAGCCGAAGGAGGGAGGCGAAGCAGCGGGAGCTGTGAGAAAGCCGGCGGGGGGGCGGCGGGGGCACGGGCTCCCCCGCTGCTGAACGGGCACGGACAGCCTCTGCAACGAGCTCCCAGCCGTCTTCACCGGCCCGTTTGCCGCACCGCCTGGAGTTCCGCCAGCCCGCGCCTGGCCTCGATCCCCTCGGCGCAGCCCGCAGCCCCTCCCGAGGACGGAGGCAGCCTGAGCTCAAGCAGTGTATACGCTGCTGCCGTCAGCAAGCCCGGGCGCCACCGGCGCCTTCCCGAAGGCAGCAGCCGAAGCCGGGAGCACGTGACGTCCGCCGGGCCGGCGCCGCGGGGGCTTTGCCGTCCCTTTGTGTACTGGGCGGCAGTGGGGCCGCTAGCCCGGCTCCGCATGCTGCCGCCAGCCCCTCAGAGGGAGTCGTGGGCCGCTCGCTGTTCTCCCTGCAGCATCCCACCGCTGCCAGCCGAGGCACAGATGAGATGCCGCCATCCTCCCGTCTCGGCGGCTGCCGCCTTTCAGCAGCTGTTTTCTTGGCCAGGGCTGTGCAGTGACATCGCTCCCGGACGCCGGACGCAGGCCGCGGAGCCGGCGCGTTCTCCCGGTGCACGCAAATTTCTTTGGAGGTTCCGCGTTTGCGGCGTGGCTCCTGCCTTGGTGCAGCCATTGCTGTTTTACACAGGGCCTGGCTCACAGAATGAACTAGCCCTCGCTGGGACAGTCATTGCTCTGCCACTAGATTTCATGTCAGAGAAGAGGTTTTTCTACGCGTCAGTAATGTTTTTCTGCTTGAAGAAAATGTTAAACTGCAGAGGAGATAGAACAGCTGCACAGATATGTTAAATACCTGGTTACTATACAATACATAATTAATAAAGTTAATCTATTTCGCCATATACTCTGCGCAAGTCATGCCCTTACAAACAATCAATAGCAGTAAGACATAACATTTGTGTGAGGCTTCGCTTTCTCTGAGTACTGCATGATCATCTATAACCAAGGTCTGAGCACTCTCAGTACCATAGGCCAACCAAAACTTAAGGATGTTTTGATTAATTATTCTGCTTTTAGTTTGTGAAATGTTCCTGAAGTACCCTGGCATATCTAGAAGTCTGGGCATTCCCTGTGAAGTTAGGGAAGCTGATTGATGAACTTCTGTTGACTTTGAATTGGAAACAATTTCCCAGCGAATTCAGGCCTTTTCAAAGCCTTAGCCTTCCTATTTTGAAAGCTGTACATACATACTGCTAGGTTTTTAACACTTTCCTAATTTTAGTCGTGAACGTGGTCCTATATAAGAAAGAAAAATAGATTAAATAATCTGTTTTAGGAACTGCAGAAGATTGCTTAATTGTCTAAAGTTTACAGAGTTTGCCTGAAGTTTACAAAACCATCACTACTGTTTCTATTTCAGCAATAGCAGACATCTGTGCCTGAAAGAGCTCTCGGCTTGAGGCTACCACAGGGCTGTAAGTCATTTCAGAGGGTATCAACAAACTCCCTGCTTTCCTCAGGAGTTAAAATAGTTCCTAACACACAGGAGGTTTGTTCCTTCTCCAGCAATTTGGAGAGGGAGATTTTGCCATTTGAGACATGGAGTCAGGACTGGTGTGCCTACCAGGCCACCTGCCTCACTTCCCTGAGTGGGCACATGAGGGCAGGAGCACCAGCCCCTTGGAGGCAGTGACCAAGCTGAAGCCAAGACATGGAGTTTTTTTGCAGTCCACTTCCTTCCATCTGGTCCAGGCTGCTGACAGTCACAATTGCCCCCAAGCTTTCGCTGGGATCAGCAGTGTCTGCTGGCTGCTGCTTCATGCACCACCATGGCAGGAGGAAAAAGATGGACTGTCCCTCCAAAAGACTGAAGGTCCCTGGCACCAGCCCTGGGTTGGCCACAGAGATCTGCCTGTTTCATCCCCCTGCTCTCTGTTCTGGTGGAGCCATGCACTCCATCCAACACCTTTATCTTGCCCTGGTGCTCCTGTCCCAGTCAGGGTGATATTTGGGCAGGAGGTTGCTCCCAGGCACTCTCTGCAGCTCCTCCAGCTCCTGGGAGGTACTGACATATGGGTGAACTAGTGAGCTTGCCTTTTTGGGGTGGTTTTAGCAGTTACCTGCTCAGTGACCACAGCATAAAGGCAGCCTAGCTGGATAGGAACAGGTCACTGTAACATAGTGACACCTGGTGACATGCCAAGTCTTGCTAAGGCAGCCATTGCCCTACTACAAGCCTGTCCTTCCCCTCTGCAGTGAGCTCCAACTGTGCCATGAGCACACCCCAGTGCAGCCACACTTGCAGTCCTTGCTTGCAGCCCATCCCAGCTGCTGCCCTGTGTTTGCATGGTGCAGATGGTGAACTAGAAATGCAGGAGGAAGAACACTATAGCTTTGTAGAAATATGTATATCAGCTCTCTTTATATATACAAAAAAATCACACCCCGTTGTGCTGGGAGGAAAAAAAATCCTGTGAAGAAAAAGAATCCTGTGGCCATTTCAGACTAACCTATTTTATTAATGCAAAGTACCAGGTTCAACATGCAAGCAGGCCTAAGAAACAGGAGGCTGGGAAGGAGGAAGGTATCCATGGGAAGCACATGTCAAGCCCCATTGGTCACATTGCCCCTAGCTCGGGATCAGAAATCGAGGTGGATGAGTGATAGGGATGCAAAACAAAGATGTCTGTAATTAGGAGTGGGTTTTGTCAGCTCTGCCTGGGGCTGTATTGTACCTGCCTTATACTTTATGTCAAGTGACCTGAGCATTTCTGAGCAAGACAGTAACAATAAGAGTGTTTCGGATGTGCCAAGTGTTCATGGCAGCTGCTGCCTGCATTTGCACACCTGGATGTACACTTAGATCACAGCTGTACAAACACCAGCCAGACCCAGTGATGACACTGTGGACTTTTAGTAGGCCAGTTGCTAACTGCCCCATACCCTGTTGGTGTGAAATTTGCACTTAATAATTCAGTGTACAATTTAGGATATTCAAAATTATTTCAGAAAACATCTGGAAAATGAAAAAGACACCTGAAAAATGTAACCCCTAACTCATTAATTATTCACAGTGATATATTTGCTTAGCTCTAATCAGCATCCGAAGAGGGTTGATAAACACGCTTATGAGCAGTTCAAACAGCAGGATGGGTCAAAGTGAAAAAGAAAGTTAAATCCCAGGGTATCAGCAGTCAGTACAGGGAATTAGTTGTTCAACAAGAATCAAACAATTGATTGGGATAAAAGGCTTTCCCAGATAAGTACAACTGGCTCATTTTCATGGCTGTCTCTGGAGGTGCAGACACCAAAGGTCTCCTGGGTAAATGCAGCCCTCCAGATGCTGTCTCCAGGGACACACAGTGAGAACACATATATTTGCCATCTCAAGGTGTTCTCATTCACCTCCCCAACCTGAAGAAACTGTGTGTCTTTGATGTCTCTTGCTCCTCTAACGCTGTCAGAAGTTGGTACAGATGTGCATGCACAGTATAAGGCTACATAGTCCTGTTTCACTACAAAACCATGCTGCAGAATCCTCTCACTATTTTTAGTTAGCAGAAATATGTCTGTGCAGGCAGGGCACAGAGGACCAGAGCAATACCAGCAGAGATGGGAGCTGGAGCAGAGACAGAAGTTAAGCTCTGGAGTCAATAGAAGTGTGACCGGGTTTTCGGTGAATATTGTATGGCCTTGAGGCAGTGCCACGGGACCCAGGCTCTGTGTCCACGTGCAGTGCAGTTACCTCTACAAACTGCACATTTGAGTATATGCCATGAGCAAAACTAGGCTCTGTAATCACTCTGACTCAGTTTCACCACTGAGCGAACAGAGCCTATAACTGCGGCGTCTCTCTGGGGAATGCTCCACGACTCAGGCTGTATTTGGGTCATAAGACACTTCAAAGGTCCTTTGAGCAAAAGCACTAAAGTGCTGCAAAATATGACAGGCACTGGTACACAGTGACCTGGCAGTAAGGCATACCAGAACTACAAAATTCTTCTAATCTTTCCTCCCCAGTCGATTCTGTCAGCCCTGCAATGACTTTTGCAGCTCTACCTTGAACTCTTCCTCTCTTGCTTTCTTGGTTTTTTTGGTTTTTTGTTGTTTTTTTTTTCCCACACAATGAGATGCCCAGACCCATCATGCTGTGACCCTGATGAGATTCCGACACACCCGGGTAGTCTCACAGGGCTGTGAGCCCCAGCCCCGCTGGCACCCCCTGCTCCCAGTGCCTGCAGGCTGTGATGACAAGGCAAGTGTCTCTCAGGAACTCAAGGCCTCGCATCAGGAAGACAAAAAAATCTGAAAATTGTGTAAGAGGCTTGGATACCATCAAAAACCAAGCCATGGTTAGAACTGGCAAAGAGTTACTTAATATTTTAAGACCAAACAAATGGGATGTTTTAGAGGGCTCTAGTCTATTATTTTTGTTCAGATTACATGTGTATCCTCTGACATAAAACTCTCCAGCCATAAACACAAAACATGAGAGGGACAGAGAAAGAAAAATCTTGCTGAACAAGGGAGTTACATACTGTAGGAATGCAGGAGTCTGTGATCTGCGTTATTTCTTTGCTTAAGGCCACCTAGCAACAGCACATAGGTTAATCCTCCACAGACTGAACAGACAGCATCAGCCAACAGGAAAACAAAACATGCCTGCTAGACAAAAATCAGAACAAGAATTACCTATTTGCAAGAGGGTTGTAGGAACAGGCAGAAACAAGAAAAAGAAAGAGGTACACGTTACTCTCGCAAAAGGAAGATTTTCCTGTAAATTGAGTTATTGTCCACCTTGTTATTAAAAATACAAAAAGAGCATTACAACATTTACAGAAAATCTCTGTGGGAGCTGCAGGAGCCCTGCTTCACAGGGAGGTGGGGGGGGATGAGCTGGACCATGGTCAAGGCTGGTTGCCATCTTAGAGAACATTTTTAAATGATAAATAGAGCATCCTCTAAAATGACAAATAAACCACTGGAGCTGTAGTCTTTTTTGCCAGGGACTAGCAGTACCTGCAAGGGCAAACTGAGATCTCTGCAAGCATCCCTTGGACAGTAGGACGGTGCCATCATCTTCTTACAATCATTGTTTGCAGCAGCTCGTCCCCCTTTTTCATCTCTGCCCAGCTCCCCAACACCAGGACATTCTGCTAAAGAGGCCTGGAAATACAGCATCAACTCACCAGAAGAACCCCACTATGCCAAGGCTGCCTTGAACAGCCACTGTGCCCTGGAGAAGATACCTTGTGGGGCTTGCTGGCCTCAACACCAGCTGTGCCTACAGTGCCTGTGCTTCAGCTTCACACAGGGTGTCTCTGGCAAAGCTGCGGCCCAGGAGCCTGGCTGTAACCTCAGCATTGCCCCTGCCTGCACCGCCCCTCCCACTGCTCCAAGGAGTAGCCACCTGGCATGGGATTTTGAAGGAAAACGCAGTAGGAGGCTACTTCCGCTCAACAGCCTGACACAGCACACTGCCTGCCGCTCCTGCCAGCTCAGGCTGAGTGTCACCTGCTGCTCACCGGTGCCAGCTGTGCCCTCAGGGAAACTTCTGACCCAGCCTTTCGAGGGGGTCTTTGCAGCACAGCACACCTTTCCATGTTCGCCGAGGGATGGCAGCCAGTGTGGAGCCATGGATACCTGTGAGTCTGGGATGTGATTTATTGAGGGGTTTATTGTTGCTCCTTTTCTGCTGTTCACCAACAGATGGTAGCAGCATCGCTGCTGTCTTGCCGGGCCAGGAGCTGCTCACAGGAGAAGACAACTTCTGCTCTGAAACTTTTTCCACCTGATGAAAAGTCACGCTTGCAGCTCACTATCTCTGTTTTCACAAGCAGCTTGGAGAGCCATCTGAGTATTCCCCAGCACAGCATATTCTCACTCTAGGGAGGGACACAAGGACTTGATGGGGTTGTGTCTCTGTTCACCAAGACTGGTGAATCAAAACATGCTCAAGTACACCACCAGCAGTGCCTGGGCTGGATTCCCCAAATCTCCTGGTCTGCAGAAGAGCATCCTGCTTGGCTCTGTGCACATCAAGCTGTTCTCAAACAGTGAGCAACCCCAACTCAAAGATGGGCACCAGCAAGGCCCAAATTAATTAATTAATGTACTATTTACAAATTTATTTATTGGGCAAAATCCAAGCACTTTCTGCCACTGGATGCACTGGCTGCTCGCACTGACCGGTGCCCTGATCTGTTCCCTGCCTTTGTTGAGTGAATGTCAAAGCCAGCTGGAGCTTTGCCTAAGCAAGGTCTGGCTCAGATGGAGCTAAATACAGACTTCAGTGTTTGGTCGATGGTGAAGCTGCTCTGCAGAGGAAAAACAACCAACCAACAACTTTGCTCTAGAGGTTTCCTCTAATTCTGTGAAGTGCTTTGAGGCTTTTGAATGGCTTCATATAATCAATAACACCATTAACAAAAAGGTGGCCAAATGGTACCTACCTCTGATTAAAATAGAGCCCTTAGTGTATTGCAGCAAACAACCATGTAGCCATTTCTCTGATCAGAAGCAGGTCTTTCTTAGTGCCATATAATTCATGTTAAAATCACAGCAATAAGGCAGACTTCCTTGCAGCTGTTCAGAAGTCTTTGGAGGCTGCCATTATCCTTCACCTTTTTAATGCTTTATGTATTACAGCTTTATTTTCACCTAAGGCTGTGATCCTAAGCTTCCTCACAGCCTTATCTACAACTCATATTTCAAAGCCTAATTTTCCTGCCCCCAAACGTAGAATAAAATAGCTTGCAAAAAGGGCTGCAAGGAAGCTGCAAGTTCTACAGTTTTACAGTCCTCCTCCATTGAATCTGTATAGGTACTATTCCTCCTGGAGACAAAAACTTCCTGGAGAAGTACTGTAGCTAGAAGATATTTCTTGACCTGGCATACACTCTGTCCACCCCGACTGGTGGAGAGATTATGAAATTTTAATTGGACTAAGAGCAAGATATCACTATAATTGGAGCCCAAGTGCCTGCATGAGCCCAAGAGCTAGGACTTGCTGGAAATCTTTGACAGCTGCTAGTGGCCCCAGTGCCTGAACATGCCTGTGCCCCTGTATGGAGGTGATACGCACCCTCCTCTGGTTGTGCTGCAGCCACTAATTCCCTTCCAGGAATAAAAGGTTTTGCAGAGGAACAATACTCACACCCACCTGGATTTATGCCTCCTTTGTGGTGGTGTGAGCAGCAACAAGGAATTGCAAGAATATCCTAGCACACACCAGCATGAGCTGAAGTCTGTTTGGGAACACATGTTCCTTGTCACAAAATGACTCTCTGCCATCATGCAGGCAGCAGTGTCTCCCTCCACTGAGCTGCATCCCCTTCTCCAGCACCTGGCCAGGCAGACCAGCCTACCATGGCTGTGTGTGCACAGCAGCCCCACAGCGGGCACAGCTTGCCCAGTAGCATCTCAGGTCTACGCACTGGTTGGTTTTGTAGCACCATCTGGTAGGATGTAAGCCAAGATCTGACTTCCACCATCTCTGAAAGGCAGGCAGGGGCCATTGGTTGGAAAAGACAGGCGTGTGGAGGAACACAAACTGTGTGATTATTATTATTTGCATAGAGGCTTAGCCTGTAGTGTATCACCTGGCTGCATGTACAACTCACTCAGCTGAGTCAGTGATCTAACCATGGACCCCACAGCTCAGAGACCTGAATGATCCCAGAAGGACCACGTTCAAACATTCATACTCAGATGACACTTCTCCAACACATACTTTTAAAATCTTTGCCAGAGATGATTCTACATATGTCACATATAATGTCACGTTTTTTTCCAGGAAAACCACACTGAAGAAAAATAAGGAACACAAAGTGCCACTGCAAAGTAACAGCCTGAACACTTAGCAGAGATTGTCTTTATCTAAAGGTCAAAGCAAACTTCCCTTGCATAACAAACTTCTTTTTTTTCCAAGGTACCAATCCAGGCTCCGAGGTAGCCAAGTGCTCCCCCTTCCTAATAGCCATCTGCTAGTAGAGCGGCATACAGCTCTCCCACACCGGCCATCCCTGCTGCGAAGGACTTACCATGTTACTGCTCCTTGGGGAAATCTTGTCCCTTGACATTGCTGCTATGCAGGCAGCTGGTGACAAAGCACTGTTACTTTACAGTGCAGCTCAGATAAAGCTTTGGCTTCATTTCTGCCTGTAATGCCATAAAACCTCAGTGGGAAAACAGCCCCATGTCAGGGCAAACAACTGGCTTTGCCAGGTGATTTCAATGACAATGATCTTCATTTATGTTGGTGTGAGGGACAGGAGATCAGAATCTCCCTGAACCTCTGTGGCTGCTGTATCAAGGACCCCCTCTGCATTGCTGTCTGGGCTGTGCTATTCATGGGATGGGTGCTGACATTATTGATGGGCTGTGACAGTCATTCGTTGTCCTAAGAAAATGAGTGTGAAAATATAGCAATGAACCAAAGAAGGAGGAAGAAAATTTAAAGTGGTTGCATTGGGTAGAGGTGTCTTAGGGGACACCTGGGCATGCTTTCTGCTGCAAGTTGCTGTTTTGAAATCACTGGACAAGTTCCTGGCCTCCACTAAAGGCATGGCACAAATGGGGCTGTGTTTGCCTCGCTCAGGTCTATGACACCAGCACTGAAGCATGCTCAGGGACTAGGGATGAAATTTAGTTGGCTTATATGCTTGATCTCCTTCAGCATCAGGACTCCTAAACAGAAAAAATAATTTTACAAAATGTGCACTTGAAGGATGGACTGTTTGAGATATAGCTGTCACTGAGGCAGAGCTGGGAACAGTGTATGTGACCCCATGGCATGACCCATCCCATTTAGCGGCCTCCTCCCCGTGCTCTCTCACCATCCCTTGGTCCACATCTCCCATTGCATCCTAGGAGAGCTGCAGACTTGCACCTCCACACCAGGCCTGGCCAGGTCATGGAGTATGGCCCAAGGCCCCCAGCAAGCCTCCACCCCACTTGTGTGGGAACCACAAAGGTAAACAAAATAATCAGTAAAAAAACACTTTACATTTGTATGGCAGTCTTCATCTGAATGAAGCATTTTGCAAGCCATGCTGAATTCAGTTAATGAAACTTTCATCTCTTAATTCATTAAGAAATAGAGTCTGCTTTATGATCTCATAAATCACTTATTTCAAAATCAAGTTGTAAGGTATTAACTACGTTCACTTTTTTCTCTTTTGTGAGAAAATTAATAAATAAAAAAAACAACTCAGTATTGAGTGGGAAGGGAAGGAAATCCATTTTTTTGTTATAATAAGCTTTGCTTAAACATTTTCCAGTCATGCCACCCAGAAAGTGTACTCTGCAAATCTGTAGCCAGAATGAGGTCTCTGCCCCAGGAGTGCAGTACATCATTTTGGGAAGAAAGTGCCCTGGAAGCTCTGATCTGCAACCAGTGTTCATCCCACAGTGATGGGGTGGCCAGGAATGGACCTGCCTGGGCAACCAGGGGCCAAAGTCAAACAGTACCAATCCCCAAGTTAGCATAAATAATTGGTTTTCTAACAGGAAGGCCCCCATGGTGACTTTCCCATCGAGGAACTATGTGCTGCTAAGAAAATTAAGGGTTGAAGGCTCATTACTGGGCAAGCAGAGCACAAACTTTTGCAAAATGCCTCATCGATTAGCATCATCTCTTGACCTAAAAGAGAAACTCTAAGGAGAGCTGTTAGGAAGTTGATTCCTGCTGGGATTTATTGCTATTAAGTATTATTATTATTGATTTTAGCTCATTATTTTCCTCTATTTGGAGGGGAAAAAAAAAAAAAGAAAAAAAAGAAAAAAAGGAAAGAAAGAGAAGTTCAACAGGCTTTCCATCAGCCTGGTTCCAGGTAAGGCTATTCGTATTGCAAGGCAAAATAGAGTTGCACATACAGATGCTATTAATACTTCCTTTCTAATTAAATTCCACAAGAAATTGTGCACAATATTTCTGTCCCCGTACTCATTCGAGTCCCATCGTCTTTTGATTAACTATCCTCATGCACTAGGAATTAAGGTGTGACCTCTAACTTTTTTGAGAGAGATGTGCTGGTTTTAATATTAACAGCTCCCTCTTTTCATTGTTCCTTGAGCAGGGTTGGGAGGAGAAATATAATTACACACAATGGGGGTATAATTCATACATTAAAAGTGACATTAAAATGATAGGTAGCAAAATATAACAATATAACAGCTTGTCTGTCACTCTTTTATGGATTGCTGGCACCCTCCAACCCCATTACAAACACGTCCCTGGAGGGAGTGCAGCAGGAAGAGACGTGAGATTAACGCCAGTGGAGACTTCACGGCTCTCGGTGCTGCGGGGCTCCCTCGGCAGGGATATCCGATTTAAACTCATCTCGGGTCTCTGCTTGCCACAGGCACCCTCTCCGTGAGTCAGCTGCTGCAGCTCACACCACCAGCACCTGTGGGTCCTGCTCTCCCAACCGCCCAGACATTGCAGCTTCTTGAAGCAGAGTCCCAGTGCTCCTATTATGAGATAACGTTATGCAGTTTGATGTATCTGGGGCATGAGAGGCCCTCCTACATAGCACAGAGGAGAGCAGCTTTGCTGCCCACAATATTGCCTCCTTACCAGAAAAATGAGCTGGCCCCGGCATCACGGAAGCCAGACACCCATCAGTGGGGAGGCACACTGAAAGGGTTGCTTGTGTGGAGCCAGGCTGCGGGTACCAGCCCCCCACAGGGCAGGGGATGCCCTGGCTCAGCTACGGCTCTGCCGCAGCGACACGCCTGGCCTAGCGAGTCGCTTGGGCTTTGCCTGCCTGCGGAAGCTGCAGCCCAGTTTCACTTACTCTGCTTACACACGGTGCAGAGAAAATGGTGCAAACTCCCATAGATGCAAATGTGGGGATTTTTTCTGTGTAGCTGCAGGGTACTTCTTGTCAGCACGCTCCTTGTCAGCGCAACCTAAATGCAAAATGCTGTTTGGAAACTGAATTAGAGCATCATCTGCTGAACACACCCCTGTCCAGCATCCTTCCCCTCTGCATTGCTGCAGGGCGCCCCTCTGGGTTTCCCTCACTGGCTCACAAGCAGACAGGTTCGTGCATGGTTCCAGTCAGTCACTGTTGATCTGTGCTAATGTGACCCATTGGGGCTGATGTGAATTAGAAAACATCTTCATGGGTAGGAGCTGTCCCTCGGGCGGGGAGACACAGCCCCCTCAAAAGCCCAGCTGGCTCCAGCAGAGGATGCTGCCCATGGGCAGGCAAATTCAGGCTCAAATGGTTTTCAGTGTACACCTTCCTCAGACTGCAGAGAGCTTTGTTCCAAGCACAAGCGCTTTGGTCAATTATTACCATGCTTTATCTATTATGAAAATCAAATTAACTTAAGTGTATGCTTACATTTTAGTGAAACTCACTCCTTGCTTAATCCCCACAAAGGGTAATCTGCTATCATTTCTCTCTTGACAGCCTTCTTGCAATACCAGGGCCATGCTGTATCAAGTCCCTATCTTCACATTCCTCAAGCACAAACAGTAAACATTGCTTCTGACAGCAATTAGCTGGCATTCAGGTAAAATATTTCAGGTTCAGTTTTGAGAACTGAAGGTCCTGATGGATTAAAATTAAGTGTAAAAACACCAGTGGAAAGTGCAGCTAGGGCTATTATGTGGGAGTCTGAATTGATGTTGCTCCGTATGGGAAGGAAGGTGAAAATCCAGAGAGATCCAGCCTGAAACCTTAACAGAGCAGCCAGGGAAGTTCCAGCAGCAGGAGCTTCACCAAACTCACCATATTCTACTAAAAATATGCAAATCATTAATTTTTGCTGGGACAGTGAAATGTGTATTCTTTTGGAGAGCATCAGCCCTTCCTGCTCACTGCTTCTTATACCCACAACCCTCATGACACTAGTTAATGAACAGGGAGCCGAGACCATCGGGGGGTCCTGCTACAGTGAACAGTTTCCTTGCTCGAGTCACCATGCAAATTTTACTGCAGGATTTTTGCCATCATTGTATTTGTTTTCAGGGAAATGGACAACTGGAGAACTCCCTGCCTGGGGTGCACACCTTGCTCTCTCCAAGCCCTTCTCAGCCACTGCCCCATCCCTTGGGCCCACCAATATAGCCTGTTTCTTAGTGCACAGCAGATATTTTCAAACCAGCTTCTTCCCCCTCCCCTTTTCTTTCTCCTTTTTCTTCTTCCTCCTTTTTCTTCTTTTTGAACCTAGATAATTTTAGTCCATCCTGTAGCACTCCTCACCATATAAACACAAGGAATTAACTGACACCAGAAGCAAGGTTTAGCTATGTTAATTACAGCAGCCCCAGTTCTTTTGGAGCTGCGTGGAGCAGTGCACATCGCAGCAGCCCCTGTGGAAAACAGATCACCGACACCGTGCTGCGCTTTCTCAGGCTGCGGCACCGAAAGCAACCCGAAGGAATTAGGTTTTCTTGATGTCTAAAATTAACTGGAAAAAAACAGTGCTTGCCATCGTGGCTACCCCAAGTAAAAACATCAGATGCTTTCTGTGGCAGAAATTTAAAGCAATTTCATCTGTAATACTCACAGCAAGGAAATCCAGTGTCACCACAGTGCAACAGCCTGCCTACACAGCAGGATGGGGTGACTGTTTCAACACCCATCCATCCCTTAGGACCCCCATCCCACATGAGGTGCTGCTTTCACTCTTGGCTTGCCCTGAAGGCCAGGACCAAGCATCTGCCTCCAAGTGGGGAATGAATCTGAGTCCTCAAGTATTCTCGGGATTAAATCGTTTTCAGTGTTACCGTAACTCTCAAGTCAGCTGGCAAATTGTGGTTATACAGATTAGAGCAGTCACAGACATGCCATTTTGGGCAGCACAAACATAGAAGCTAAAATTAATTTTTACCACATCACATTGTGATAAGTGAATGTCACATTAATTTCTAGGAAACTTCAAAATGGTAAACATAAGTCTGAAAAATAATACACTTCTGGAAAATTTAGGTCAGCTGTGATGTGAGGTTAAAAATTGTGGTTTATATCAAGATGCAGTTTTATGTGGTCTGAATTATATCCTATTTTCCTTGGGCTGCTGGTTACTGAGGCTTGCTTCCTTGTTGGCCAAGATGGTAAACGGGTGCTGGCTCTTGTCTTGAACCTTTCTGGGAGTAATCTGTTTGTTAAACAACAAACTTCCAAACTATTGGGGTATGCATTTCATTTAAAGTATTTGTTCTTCTTTCTCCCCACACGGTCATGCCCACAACTACCATTTCACACTCTTGAATCCTGCACAGACTGAAGAAAGACTGTTTAATGGTACTATAGATAGACCTTCAAAGTGCCATACCACCATCCAGTGCTAGTGCCCCAGGGAGCTCTGTGCAATCGGCAGCCCAGTATTGTTGCACAGCACAGGGAGTAACAATCTAGAAAACCACTCCAATACCTCAGCTTTAAGAAGCTCTTTTACATTAAAGGCTAAATCTGCCTATCTACCCAGAAACTATGCCAAGATTATCACCATGGCACTCAGCAGAACAAGCAGCTAGGAAGTCCTTTGTAAATTATATATAGATATATATAAATAAGCTATCCTTCTATTAAACAAAATGTTTATAGACTTACATTTTTGTGTCTCATGCTTCCATTCTCCACAAAGCCTTTATCTGATACGCACATTACCACATTTTATTGTTAACATAAAATTTAAGAGCATATCTAAGGGTTAGGCACTGGCACTGGAAAGCTCTCATGGACCATGAGTAGTTAGCTGCAACTTACCGCAGCCAGGCACTGAGCCTTTGGATTAAAAAAAAAAAGGGATTTGGGTTATCTGGGATGGTCTACAAGTGCTGGACAAAAGCATTCTCATGGGGATGCAGGTCTGACCATGGTGCGTGAGTCTCAGGGGGTCTGTGGTAATGTGGTGACCCAGACACCTAGAGTTGCTGTATTATCATCATGTTGGTATGTCATTCCGTAACTTTATTTGTTAAATAGCATCTTTGTATTTGTTCCTTTTGCACATCCTAATATTCTCAAATTATTTGAGAGGGCTCTTCAATATATGTGGTTTGGCAGAAAATAAAAGCTAGGGAAAAAAGTATAATGCTCCCTTTTTCAAGTACAGCCCTAAATCAGCTTCTACACTCATTTGCTTCGGGAGTTTTCTATACACCTTCCACTTGCAATCGTCAGCCAGCACTCTGGCAGGGTCAGGCTGTTCACCCATGCCAAGAGCAATTTCAGTGCACAGATTTAAAAGCTCCTCTGAAAACAAGTTCAGCAAGACTGACATGTAATCTCCTCAGAAGGGCCAGGCAAAGCTCTTGCAAGCTACTGACAGGCACAAGCATTAGGCTAAATATCTTACAAATGCAGTTTAAGCACATCAGGGTTCTGTGGAAGAAGACAGCATTGAAGCATATGGAGCACGGAGACAGAAGTGGACACACCCTGCAGGCTCCACTCCCTGCAGAGGAGACCAGACTCACTGCACCTGTGCACAACTCTGATGGTATTAATGGCAGCCACAAACAGGCTGCCTCACTCCCCATCAGCACATGGTGGCAGGCATCAGGTGCCCAGGCAGTGGGAGGGTATGGGTCCAGCCCCAGCCATGCTATTGGTTCAACTGTTGGGGTTTCCTTTAGCAGGAGTGAAGTCAGACCTTTGAAAAGGTGGTGAGGGAAGTCCCAGATACAGCCTAATCCCTAGTAATCCATGTGAGTGGAGAAGTTAGCAGTGTGGTACAGCTGTCAGCATCAGTGGAACTGCCCACCTACTGTAAGCTGCGGGAAGTCCAGAGAAGAACAGTAGAAACCATGAGCAGCTTAAAAACATGGCCTAGGAGGGCAGGTCCAATAGTGTGACTGCATTTGGTCTACAGGAGAAGAGGCTCAGAGAGGACGGCTTTCAGTCTCCCTGGAGTGAAATGGTTTTGCAAAGAGGAATGAACCGGTCCTCCTCTGGGTCCAGGGCAAGAATGATGCACTGTGGTGGCATCAGGGGAGATTCAAGCCTGGCAATGAGGAAGAATTTTTCCATTAGAAGCATAGGAACAAACCATCTCCAGAGATGCTCTAGCCCTCTTCTTGTTTTTCCCTACCAGGTGAGGCAAGGAGATAGTGATAGTCTATATACACTGCATCCTGTGTCACTGCGTGGAGACAAACTGAGCTGTTCCTGAGATCTGCTCCAAATCTGCACTCCTGTGGTTATTTGGCCCTAAAGCTTCTAAATCCTTTCATGTCAAATTTTAAGTGGACAATCCACTCAGCCCTGGCAAGCCAAGTAGTGTGTTTTAGAGCGTCACAGGCTTCTCGTTCTGGAGTTTTTTAATGCTGTAGGTTTGTGTACTTTCTTGATAAGCAAGGTGATGAAGACAGACAGCACTATGACAGGGGAGTGTGTGTGTGGGGGTGTGTGTGGGTGTGTGTGTCACCAGCAACGAGCGCAATACCTCACACAGTTTTCATTTGCCTGAAAAATTCAGGTGGCCAGTGCATCCAGCTACCACTGCCTGCCAGGAGCCAAGGCTTCAAGAAAGCAAAGGATCCCTTCCTTTTGTGTGTGAGGTCACATATGCTCACAGGTGACAGGCAAACATGAGAAATCCTCCTCTGTGCAGACAACATGGTTTTCTGATTTGCCTTTGCAAGCTCCAGGAGACTGCCTCCCACATACAGTATAAATGAATTTGTGTTTGGGGGAGGACCACTGCAAATGAGCTGAGCTTCTGGAGCTCCCAAGAGAGTCAATGGCAATTACAGACACTTGGCTTCTCTGGAAATGGACAGTTCTTTACTTCCCTCTTGGAATGACAAGAAGTTAACAGGGAAACCAAGAGATTAGTCCTTACACCATCCGAAGTGCCTTTATAACCTGATGGACAGGTAGTGGACAGAGAGGACTCCCAGCCCCTGGGTGATAGCAGAGGAGATGCCAGAGTCATCACCACCAGCAGTCCTGCTGCAGGACACACTGAGGGCACACTGGCCACCTGCCCCAATATTTCTCACAGCACATCATGTTGCTGCTGTTTGCAACCCAGTCGCTGTGCCAGCATGGACATAGACCTACTAAGCACATCCTGTATCTTCTTCTAGCCACGATAGATCTGTTCTAAAATCACATTTCCTCTTTATAGAATTGTTTAGTGGTTCTGAGTAATTATTCCCTGTGACATTATTTTCCATAGTTTTAAGAGCCAGTGATTTATTTTACTGCTGTCCATCTACTAGATTTTAATGTCCTCAGGAACACAAGAACAAAGAAAGAATACAGTGCAGACTCCCTGTGATTGTACATGAGGCATTGGCAATAAAGACTTGCAGCAAGTTTTCATTTTCTGCTTTCTCGAGCTAAGTTTCTGGAGAACTGACAGCCATTTGTCAAAAGGCATTATTATGAAGCAATACCTAAGAGTGCTGATATTGACTTACTGTCTCTGTGAAATTTCTTCTCATCTCTTTCCAACAGAGCTGAACACAAGGCTGGCACTGTCTCCAGGGAGCAATTCAAATAAACTTTTAAGCTAGTACCAATGCCCAGTGCACCTCCTTCCAAGACTGGCAAGACTTCAAGAAACTCACAGAGAAGAAGAGCTGTGCAAGTGCCACTGTGAGAGCTGAGATGCACTCCTCTTTGATCTGGGGGCAATAATGCTCCAGTGGTCATCATACAATGTCTAGGCAGTGGCCACTCAGGAGATGAGTTACCCCTTTCACCCACACGCAGGTCTCCCAAGAAACAGAAAAACACCCTCTGCAGCACAAAAGCATCCTCTAAATCAAGAAGTTGAGCTGGAAAAGGGACATGGCATTTCCATGACCTGAAGCCAAAGGAGGTGATCCTGCGCAGAGGGTAGGGCTGGCTCACAGCTGTGTATTTCTCCCCTCTTTTTCTATTTGGCACAGCATCCCAATGCCTCACAGACAACCAGAAACCCCAAAGCGGAGCAAACCTAAGATTGCCATCTGCGTCAGGCAGGCCAGGCTAATTCTGCTGTGTAATGCCCTGTGCCTCCTCCCATGTTCTTCGCATGGACAGTGCAGGTAAGCTCCCATATCTGGCAGGCAATGGCAAGGAGCCAGTGCATCCATGCACCAAGAGCCTGTATTGTGGAAACATCTGTGATCATAGGCAGTCTCCTGAAAGAGGGGCAGGAAAAGTTTTGGCTGTCTTTTTCCCCTTGTCATCTCTGCCTGCCGTTATCCCTCCTTGTGCTGGTATAAGAAGGTCAGCCAGACCCACGCAATTAGAGGAAATTGTGTAAGGTTGACCTTGTACCCTGCCAGGTCCTTTCAAGCGTGGGCAGTCTTTATCAGTAGCAGCATAGAAAACACAGAAGAGATGTGCTTATAGGTGGCAGAATGAGATTGTTAAGACATTTTTTCCCCTCACTTTCTGCAAACTAAGATAGTACCTCTGCCACTTGGGTGAACTTAGGTTATTCCCACTCATATCTGGCTGCCCGTGGTTTCCTCCTTCATCTTGACTTCTGCTATTTTCATTCTGTGATGTCTGTACTTTTGCACTATTGGGAGTGGATTTTGTGTGGATCACTAAGTTTTGGACAGGTCAGCTATCTCAGCCTGAGCACCACTAGATGGATACTAATAAGAGGAAACGAATACATCAAAGGAAATTCTCTCTTTTTCTCCTCATCTCTCTCTCCCAGGCACACTGCTTTCTTCTGCTCTTGTTGCTGTCTTTTCTCACTCTGCATTTATGCTCTGATTTCTGCAGATGGTGCTGTACCAAGAAGAGGTGAAGAGTGACTTTTTTAGGCCTGCTGGAACTACATGAATGAGTCCCCTTCAAAGGAAATGATGTAAAACAGATAATGGATGGCACAAACCATGCACAAAATTTAACAAAACAATTAAAGCTGTGTCTGTTAGGAGACAAGCAATGGTGCTGTGGGGAGCACACTGTCAGAGTGTGGAAGTGGCTGTTTGAAGGAGAGATCTAAACCCTGGAGTGTATGGGGGCCTCCAATTAAATCATTTGACAGGTAGCTGTATTTGGCCCAGATAGATGAGCATACCATGTCTGTCACTTCCTTGGCAGAAGCTGAGGTACAAGAACCATGTAAGAGCTAAGCAAACAGTCTTTCATTTTGTACAGCTTTAGAAGCCCAAGAGTGGAAATCTTGTGGAGTTGCTGTATTTGATAGAATTGCTTTTCTGAGGACACTCCCCAAACATAAGATCAATTGCCCTTTATTTGTAAGTGGTGGATGCTGGTATAAGGCATGACCGACCATAGCAACTGTGCATTTGCTCTGCCTTCCAACACACCATATGCAGCTCAACCCTGTGACACTGGTGAGATAGTCATGCAGAGATGTTTGGGACCAGAGGCTCTCTGACTGCACTGATCATGGCTGTAGATGTGCATGCATCTCAGCTGAAATGGTGTAGCGATCTCTAGCCTAAATCAGTAACAAAGTCTTTGCTACTGATGGCAACCCCTGAAAATTAGTTGCTCCAGCCTGATGGCCAGGATGGCTCACAACAGCCACAGTTAGGAAAAACCTTATCATTAAAAGAAATAAATTGGATTTGGAATCAGCAGAATACAATAAATGTGGATTCTCAAAACATTGTTTCTACAGCAGTGGCATTTTCATGGCTTCCAGGGCAAAAAGAAAACATCTCACATAGCAGAAGGGTTGCACTGGGTGAGAGCTCCTCTTCCTGCTGCACTGGCAGATTATGGGAGACCAGACTCTAAAGGTGAAAAATGTGATGGTTTGGACCCGTGGATTCAAAGTAGTTAGGCCCTGGCAGCTTTGTGGAAATCTACTTGCATCAGGACTCAGGATGCTTTCCCAGAGCAGTTAGGGTTACCTTCTTTGGAAATACATGAAATAAAAATTCCCCATATGGCAAAGGTCTGCCAGGCCTCCAAGCATCTGGCATGGCCTGGGGAGCAGGGTGGCAAACATGCTGATTTCCAGGAGCGAAGTCAGTTTGTGGGGTAGTTGAGGACACACGGAACACTTACATAACCCCCTCCTAATCCCCTGTATTTTGGGGGTTTTTCTGTTTTTTTTTTTTTCTCCCCATCACAAATTTAAGCATCAGCCATAAAACCAGTGGTGTGGCACGAGGAATAAGGATATGTGAACTTCGCCAAGTCCAACCCAAAAGTGCTTACTCTGCTTTAGCCATACTATTAACAAGCCTGGGCACAGAAAGCAGTTGCTGGAGGTGCCATGATCTGCAAAGGAGCCCTGAGACACAGCCCACACCAGAGAGATCCTCCCAAGCTTGTGATTAGACACAGTGGAGAGAAGCAAACCAGAAGTGCATGACAAATTAATGCCTTTTCAATTTGTCACTACAGCAGTGGTGTGAGTTCAGATATGCAGACCAGGCTGCCTGGAACCAGCCTCAAGGCGGTCTGGGCAGATAATGTGTGCAACATGTTCTTGTGTTTTAGAAATAGCTTTCAAATCAGTTTTGAAAAACTGTAAGTCCTTACTCAAGTAATTATTCTGATTAAGCATCATCTTTATCATCTTGGCAAACAGGTGAGTGCAGAAAGACTCACTCGTTCAGTCACCACTTGCTTCCTAGACAACTTTATGTGCAGGGTATTTGTTTAAAGTCATTTTAATGGTCATACCTGCCTCTGCAAAGTAAAACATAATCATCCTTCCATTAGTGCAACTTGGAGATGGCATTTCACTTGTGGTTTCCATTTTTTCAGATGGATTAGTAACTACAGCCCATATTAAATCCCAGGATCAAAGACTCACTCCAGGTCTGGTTACTAACAAGCTAGTGGGAAGCTCTGCTGTCTCCAGCCTGACTTCTTGGCACCAAGGCTGCAGGAGATGCACCCAAGACTGTTCCATGCAGCCCTGTGCCCCTGGGGCACTGCTGGAGCTGGGCATCTCTTCCTGAGGCTGCTTGTCACTTTATAGACATACCCTTCAACAGGCAATGTGTCTATAATTCTACATACATAGGTCAAACATGTGCCTGACCTATGGCAGCACAGGTTGGCAGGGTCACAGGTCAGGGCACTGGCTGTGCTCCCAAGGAAGGCACTGACAGCATGTCCCATGACTGTACACCTGTACGTCCCAAAATCTCATACTCATGCTGAGGCTGGCCAAGCAGTCAGTCACCACATCATGTTGTAGCTGTCTGCCATCACCCACTTCAGCACAACAGCCCAGCAGCCCCAGTCTTTGCTCTGTGCTCCTGGCTGGTGTTTGTATTTCCAGATACACATTCCATGCAGTATTTCAAAGACTAAACAGCAGCCACCTCTGACACTGCTTGTTTTTACAACCTCATTCAATATCTGTCTGTGGGGCTGTATTTTCCCTGGTGGCTGTACTGATAGTTACGGTAGATTTAAATTTTTCCTACAGAATTATTTTTCTGAGTGTTTTCTGCTGAATGAAAAGTAGTAGATGGGGGGAAAAGCAACAACAAAAAAATCAAAATCCTAAAAACGCTTGGTCAGGAAATATCCTCCCATATGGCAGAGTGGTCCCACCTTTATGTCAAGGAGCTCACAACCACCCACCCACAGCAGATGTCTCAGCCCAAGCATCTTCCTTCAGTCATGATCTAACACTGCTATTGCACTATATGTGAAATTAGGATATCACTGTTCTCTACAGAAGGAAATACCCAACTTTTTCAACAGCACTGGTGGAAATGTTTCCATCTCCAAAATTTTTCTGTGCACATTAATCCTTCCTGCTCAAAGCAGGCAGGTAGATGCTGTTTCCCAAACATTGCTGGTGAGAGATGAGGCAGGTAAATATGTGCAATCTGAAATTACTTTGGTGCAGGTGCCAGAAAGACCTCACAAGAACTGGACCTCATAGGAAGAACTGCTTCTGATGCCGGCAGTACCTGCAGGAAGCATGCCTGGCCTCAGCTGTCACCATGCTACTAGGGTAAGCTGCCAGCTACCAAAATCTAACTCAGCCCAAAGCAGCACAGAAACAATCATATGTTCCTGTACATGATTTGGGCCCCTCTTGGGGAGGGATGGGACACCAAGGAGTGGGAACATTATCCCCACTGCAAGGAGATGTCATCTGGGATTTGACCTTATCATACTGAGCCATAGCTCACCATCTTCGGCAATCGTTTTTGGAGGAATTGGCTGTCTCGGGGCTGTCCACAGCAAGCCCTCACATCCTGCCAAGCCTCCATGGCAGCACAGCCCTCCCACCAGCCTGCACTCGGCTATCCCCAGGTCTCCGAGCTCTCCCAGTTTGCTAACATCCCCATTAGCTGGTAATGACTAACATTTAGAAAACATATTTCCTCCCACATGGTTCCAGAGGGGTTTGCAAACTGAGCGACAAGAGCTTGGCGCAGGGACTACTCTGCTCTCTGGGGCAAAGCGCTGTAGTAGCTCCAGGGTGCACAGCAACCCAGGAGAAGCCCCACAGAGCAGCATCCTGTGGGATGGTGGTGATTCCAGCAAGGGGCTTGAAACTGGGGACAGATTCGTGCATGCAGAGCTGCCCCGGCAGGGAAAGTAGCCTCCAAACCAAACCAGCATCTCCCAGGCATAAGCAGTCACCCAGTGTGGTTGCTGCCCGGTGGGCACAGGTGGCCCAGGGACCACCGTCGCTGTGGGGGGCTTTGCACTACCGGTGCTTACTGCCCCACACCTGCCATGAGGGCCAGGAAAACTGGCCATGACAAACTTCTGCTACTTTCCTAATTTTTTGAATGTCCAGCCATTAAGCATTTATTTCAGACGCCTTGCCACAGAGTCATTACGCATTCAGGTGGAGAGGAAAGCGAGCACGGCAGGAGGCTGACAGTAATTCTGCATTAGTTAAGCATTAGTTGACAGATGTACAAAGCAAAGCCATTACTCCCGTCAGCTGCTCTGCCCCGACTCTTGTCCCTATTGTGGGGCTCCTCCAACCAACAGCTCCAGAGCACCACATAAACGCAGGGACGAAAGCCTGGCAAGGAGGGGGTCAGTCATAATGAGAGGTGAATGAAAGTGAGGGAAAAGATTCTGTCTGGAACATAGTTTGGAAAAGTGTTAGTCCTGCATTTATTTCAGTGCTTTTCTGTTGGTGGATACAAACCTTTCTGAATGCACATAGACCATGTGGAGTGGGCATGCCAGAAGTAATACTTACATAGACTTCAGGTTGCTAAATATTAAACAAATTTGAATTTATTTGAAATTCAGTCCATTAGTAATGATACTGTAAAGCCACAAGAACTCCCTAGAAAATTTGGCCTGCAAATAGCTTTGACTAAATCACTTACTACATTCTAATCACTAAGTGCTATTAATAGAAGAGATACATGAAGAGATCACTGGATACAGCCAGGATCCAGAACTGTATAAAAAAATCAATGTTTCCTTTCTGCAGAGTAAACTTTTAAAACCATTAAATATATAGAAAATCAATGTAAATTACAGTTCCCCATGATTACTGTTGTTGGGTGCAAAATCAAAGATGCGAGTAGCAGATAATTAATTCTCTGTAGTATTTCTGCTCCCCTCCAGGCTGATGCCTGAGTCCCACACAAGCCTAAGCACTGTGGTATCACCATAGAAAGAAACCTCACAGTTCAGAAACATGTTTAGGGTTATCAGGATGAAATTTCCAGTGCAGTAGAAAAATCAAACTGGTGTCTCAAACAAGTCCTTGTCTAACAGGCAGACCAAGTTTCAGACAAGTCCTTCCTATCACATACTATTTAATGCAATATTATGTCCAGGAACCTAAATAGCATCTTTAAAGATAGAGTAAGAACCCTCCAGCCCTCTAGTCTAGATATTTGTCAGATGAAGTTCACATAAAAAGCTTTTGCACAAGCAAATACAAAGTGGGAACAGGACCCACTTTGAAGAAGAAGAATTGAATTTTACCATGCTATGATCCTGATGAGACTCAGATGAATGCTTATTTTCAAACATCTGAACAAGATCTGCCGAAGTTTTAATGTGATTAATTCCTTGTGGTACCAACTCTTGATGGGTTTGCCCCCAATACTGTCACTGCTGGGCAGTTTTAGTCCTTTCTCTGTTGATGGGCAATGTCAGCACTGAAGATGTCTCTCTTTAATGCACCTTAGAACAGCTTTTGCCTGCTTGGAGTTTCTTCCACAGCCAGATCATATGACAGGAGGGAAGCGAGGATGGCTATGAGCCATGGCTCCTAGATGGCTATGTATGTCTAAGCCCAACAGGCTCGGCTGCCTGCAGGGCTGCTTTGGGGCTGCTCTGCCCCAAGCTTAGCAGCCCAAGCCAAACCTTTTCTGTGAACTAAATCAATAGGAGAGGACAAAAGAACAGTGAGATTTGAGAACCAGAAACCTCCTATTGTATTGCTTTGGTTTTAAGTTTAATTCACAGATGAAAGACCGTATAAGCCATCATTCCCTTTAGGATCTGCATGGAGAGACACAGAATAAAGCCCACCCCCACCAGACTTCCTAATGTTCCTGAGGTGCTTCTTGCACAACACAAAAAGCCTGTGTTACCTTCTCTTCCTCCCACCTTTAAATACTTGGACATTACTCACCTCTTAATGATTTGCGTCAGTTTTTTACAGCCCTGAAATGCTTTCTGTTAAACCATCGTTTCTCATTTCCCTCCTGCCCCATAGACGCTCCCCCTCAATAAATTATTAAAGTCTTTATTTAGATCACAGAGGCAAAGAAATTAGACTACATTGATCCATAGCAATTCTCTCCCACATTGTTTCCACATGAAACAACATCCCTGCCATGCTTCATTCATGCCGGGCCTCCATTCCGAACTCTCACCTCCAGCATTTTCTTCAGCTCAGCATGTGGCTACCCTGGGAGCCAGGGAGGGCACAGGGCAGAGAGCACCCTGCTTGGTGGGATGCCCGGGGCAGCACAGCTGCTTCCCTGCTGGGCAGGTGCTTTGCAGGACAAAAGGAGCCCCTCCTCCCCCCCAGCGTGGGTTATCAAACTTGAGAAGGGATATTTCCTCCTCCTTGCATTCCTTTTCTCTTTGACAGCATCTTTGCTAAAGAAGAGACCAGACAGATTTTTAATTATTCTCAAGACTTTCTTGAAATACCAATGTCTTGGCATAGCCCTGCTGTGCTCTGGCACAGGCAGCTGCAGTACCCTCCCAGGGACAATGCATTGCCCCAGGCCTGCGACAGTGGTGGCATAACCATGTGCCACGGTGCTGCAGTGGGGGTGGGCAGCCACGGAAAGGGCTCCTAAAAGTAAATGGATCAGAAAGAGATTGTAAGGGAATTTCTATCCATTGACAAAAAAAAAGTGGATGACTAATTGTGGATGATGTACAACATGGGCAAAACCCACTTAGCTTAAACAACTTGCCTCTGTGGGGAAATTCATCTGGATCCAGCTTGGTGTGTTCAAAGCAGAATAGCTATTTCTGACCAACGGAATCTATTATTAACCTTACTCCAAGCTCTGAAATTAGCCTAGACTGAAAGTACAGATCAACTTTAATCAGCTAACTTGGTTTATGCCTAAGCACAGGAGGTGACTTTGCACACCAGTGGGATGGAGGATTTTTTTCAGTGCAAAACCTACTCCATTTTTGAGGGGATGCAGTTTCCCAGGGTAGAGAGACCCAGGATATTGGCATGAGACACCCTGCTCTGCCCAGACCAGTACGTGGTACACCAGTAGCATAGGAAGATTCCTGCCTTCACAGGACTGTGGTGTCAGGTCTTTGCTTTTCACAAGGGGGACGATAAATGTGTCAATCTCCCCAGCAGCCCTGGTGCACCCATCGGCTGCTGACCTCCCAGCCGCAGCCATGCTCCACCCTGTGGAGAAAGGAGTAGGTTATTTTTCTCCTAAGACTTTTTGGTTTCCCAGTAAGATTTAAAAAATAACAGGGTCATTATCAAAATCACCAAGAATATGCACACAGCTGTATAAAATAGCAGCAGCTGGGGCACCTCGCTTGCACAGAGCCCAGCACCATGTAGCTGGCTGCCTTGTGCAGCACTCGTGCTGCAGAGCCTGCTAATGCAATTTAGTTAACATCCCACATCAAAAAAACCCACCCAAAATTAAACGCTTTCCTTCAGCATCTCATTTGTGGCTTGTGAACAAGGAGTTTGCAAGCCCACTTTGCCACTGTGGGAAGGCAGAAAAAAGCTTGATGCGCAAAGAAGGCTTTTCTCACAGGAAAGTTTTTTTTGGGGAAAAAAAGCTGCTTAAGTGCTGTTGCACATACCAAACATTTAAGTAGTATATTTTGAAGTTTCTTAATGTATGAGCCAGGCTGTTCTATAGCAAATCAAAGTAAAGGATCATTTTCTACAGGTCTGTAGCGTCAGGGTGGCTTGTGCTCCTGGATACTCCTATGCCTGCTCAGTTCCACTACTCCTAAACACTGAAGTCATACCTCCAGGGCAGGCTGAGGCAGTGGGCAGGGGCAGGGGTGCTTAATTCTGATTTTGGGGCATTTTTGTTTACTTGTTTTTAAAATGCAGATGCAGCTGACAAAGAGCATTCCCCTGTCTGACTCAAATCCATTTCAATGTTTGAATGGAAATGTTTGCCTTTAACGAAATTTTTTCATTAGGAAGCAGAACAAAGAAATACCAGGGAAACTACTTTCTGCTCCTCTCCTCCCCAGCTCAGCTATGCAAGCTTTCAGTGGCAGAACAGATGGAACACAGAGATATAGGAGAAGACTTTTGTTGTTCTCCAGATAAAACAATTTAAAATCAAAAGTCCACTTTTATTCAAGTGAAGGCTGGTGATTTCCCCCACCTTGTGTTATTACTGAGCCTTCCTATGTGTCTTGCTGCCGAGGCAGCGAAGGGTGCCAGCTGAGCTGCTCCTCTGTGTCCTGCCCAAAGGCTCTCACCCATCCCACTCCGACCCACTTGGCCCATCTCTGGCCGAGCTTATTGCGGCTTTTGAACATAGCAGATTGTGCAAGATATCCCTCGGTCTGCATCTATACTTTTCCTTCCTGCTCTAGCAGAGCAGGCTTTATGCTGAATGGATACATGGAGTATACGTGCCGCTACAGACCTGTTCCGGTGACATACCAAGAACTTCAGCATGTTGCACTGACATAAATATCCCGATCTACATGACACCCATCCCCACCTAGCTGAGCAAGACTCAGAGCCGTAGTTTCTCTCCTTGCTTTTGCAGCTTCTTTCTCTTCCTAAAGGCTTCCAGAGGCCAGCTCGGACCCACAGCGCCCGGCTCCCGCAGACCCGCCCCTCCCCTAGCAGCGCGGCTTCTGCTCGGCCTTCCTTCCCGGCGCTCCGTGCCCACCCGGGCTCTGCTCAAACGCTGCTCTCCATGGCGGCGCGACAGAAGCTCGTCAGCGGTACCACATGGAACGGCATTGTCCACGCCGGGCCCTGCATCCGGCAGGGGGCGACACCGTACTGACCCCCTTTGGACCCGTCGGGCCTGGCTCCCAGTAGGAGGCGGCTCCGCCCCGCCCCTCCGAGCGCTCCCCGGTGCGCTGCTGCCCCCTGGCGGCCAGAGCTGACACGGCGGACTCCCTGCCGAGGCGGTGCTGGCGGAAGGGCCGCGGCCGGGACAGAGGAGGGCCAAGCCCTGCCAGCATCCGCACCCGCGACTTGTGGGGCCGGGAGCGAGGCAGGAGGAGGGCGGTTCTGCCTTCTGCCCTGCTGCAAGCGCACTTTGCCAGGGCACCGCAGAGCCAGCACACCCACGCGCGGCTCTCCAATGACACGAGTGAGGCCTGGGTTTCACGCAGATTTCTGTCCCCACCAGTAACGGCCGAGCCAACCCATCATCTCCCGGCTTTCTCAAAGCCCTGAATTAAAGTAGAGCCCACGCAGGAGTTGCTCCAGCCTGGGAATGCGTCTAAGAAACTTGAAATAACCCTCAAACTTCCCATCCGTCGTAACGAACCGCCTGCAGCAGCTCCCATTCACCCCGCAGTCATAGCTTTCCCACTCGCCACAGCCCTACCCACCAAGGCAGAGAACTGGTACCCCACGGGCCCTGTGCGAGCAGGGAACCCTGCTAGAGGAAACCGCGTAGAGCGATGCATTTGTTGGCGAACAACTTAAAAAGTCACAAAGCACATTTTGGTGATGAAAAAGAAACTGCTTTTCCGTCCCTGAACCTTTTCAGCACTGCTTTAAGGCTCAAGGTATGTATCAACACCTTCAGGGAAGGGCTCAGCGCTGGAGAAAACAAAGACACTGAAGAAGTACTTCGAGAAGCTCACGAGAGGTGTGACAGCCTCAACAGGAAAGGCAGGAACTGCAGGAGGAGGCACTAGCTGTGATTGCTAACCAACGTCAGGAGTCATTAATAACACCAGGACCTTTAGATTATCTACTCTGCTCATCCATCCAGATGACTTCTCTAAAGCAATTAAGTCCTTAGAGCTCTCAACTGTTAAAAGAAAAAAAAAAAAAAAAAAAAGTAGTATCTGAGAAACCAACATATCAACAATGGTTTTGGCATGTCCTGCAAGGATGAGGGAAAAAAAAAAGGGGGAGGGTGGGGAGGGAAGGGAAGCTGATTCAATGGGTAAGGGCCTGGAACTAGAGGCATGTTACACCCTTGTCAGCAAAGGTAAAAAGCTTCCTAGTTATTAGATGTCTTTACTCTGTTGAGGTACTGTGGCACTCATATCGCATCCGATCATCTTCTTGTGAGAAAAATCAATCTCTTAAAGCTTAACATCTTGAGGCTTGTTTTGACAGCCACGGTGCATTTCTGTGGTCTCTAATAGGCTCCCAATGTATCTTCAAATCATCCCTAAAATATGGACTCAAATAAGTTTAGTATTTTTTTCTCTGAAAACAGCACCAGTAAAAGTGTTTTGCCTTCTTGCTAATGGAACCAAAAGAAAAATAAACTATGCAAAGATTGTATTCCTTTCCCTGAAACACAGCTTGCCTTCTTTGTACCCAGACTCATAGATTCATGGAATACCAGGCTGGTTTAAGGCTAATTGGAATATTTTAATAGAGAAAATTATATTATAGGCTGTGAAAAGAAAACAATGGTGATGTCTACTTCACTCATAGGCTTGCTGTGATGTTTAAGAAAGAACCCAAAACAAAAGATAAGACAGTCGGGCTTGTCACGGGCTCTGGGGTACAGTGTCTGGGGCTATCCTGCAACTTCTGGCTTCTTCTCTCCGACAAATTAATTTCACTAATCACTTTTCTTCTAACTCCTCCTCTGGCCGATCCTCAAAACCTTGGGGTAAGGTATAGGGGTGGGGAGAAGGTGGAAGGGTGGTTGGGAGCCCCTCCTGGGGTCTCTGATTTGTGGGAGGGGTGTTGTGTTTTCTGTATTACCTTTACCTTGTATATTTCTGTAAATATTGCTGTATATAGTGTATATAACTGCTTGTACATTGTGCTGAGCTGTAAATAGAGCTTCATCTAAACTTCCAGCCGACTGAGTTTTAGCCTGGGTCATTTTACAAAGTGTGGGGGGGGCGGGTAACTCCCTAACCCACATCAATCATGTAGTCCAACCTTTCAGGGTAGGAATACAGTTTAAATGAGATAGCTCAGAACCTTGTCAAGCTGGGCTTTGAAACGGTCTAATTCAGGGAATCTACCACCTCCCTTGGGAGTTTATTCCAATGTCTAATAGGTCAAATGGTGAAAAGATTTTTTCTGGGATCCAGTCTGAATCTCTCCAGTAGCAACTTGTCCCCATTACCTCTTGTCTTTACAATGTGACTCTTTGTAAAGAAGGAGTCTCCCTTCTCATGATAGCTGCCCTTTATTTACTTGTACAGGGTTATGAAGTTTTCCCTAAGCCTTCTCTTCTCAAGGCTGAACGAACCCAGTTCTCTCAGCCTTCTTTCATATGACAGGTCTCCCAGTCCTTTATCATTCTTGTGGCCCTTCTCTGGACCCTTTCCAGCCTGTCCACATCCTTCTTGCAAAGGGACCAAAACTGCACACAGTACTCAAGGTGTGGCCTATCCAGTGCTGAGAGGAGTGGGAGAATGACATCTTTATCCCTGCTTGTGACATCCTTATTAATGCAACTTAGCAGTGTGTTGGCTTTCTTTGCCACTGCAGCACACACTGTTCACTCACATTGAGCCTTTTGTCCACCAAGACCCCCCATGTCTCTCTCCACAGTGCTCCTCTCAAGCCAGGTGGCTCCCAACCTGAGCTGCATTCCTGGGTTGTGTTCCCAGGTGCAAGACCCTACACTTGGTCTCATTAAACTTCATATGGTTCCTTCCTCCCCACTTGACCAGCCTGTCAAGATCTCCCTGGAGGGTGGCTCCCCCTTCTTGGGTGTCAACTTCCCCACTTATTTTTGCGTCATCAGCAAACTTCATCAGGGTGCTCTTAATTCCAATATCTAAGCCATTAATGAAGGTATTAAACAGCATTGGGTCCAATGTTGATCCCTGATGTGCAGCAAGAGCTAGCTCTTGCCTGTGGCTGCATGTGCTGATTGAGTCCACTCAGCCAACTGAGTCAAGCAAAAACAAATTCTTATTTACTGCCTTGCTGCTTTGCTGTTTGAAAGTTTCACCAAAGTTTTCTATCACTTAAAAGTGCTCAATCTGCAGCACACAGACTGACTGTGCTTGTCTTGACAAACCAACTCACCCTGCCTACAGCTGTCCCTACATCTGACCTTTCTCCCCAGTTGTCAGTAGCAGAAATGTCGTTAAGATTTAAGCCAAGAGCCTAAACACTCTCAGGAAAAAATATATTGAAACCTCACAGCTTCCATGAGAAATGTTATCTGCTGTTGCAGTTTCAGTGTAGCTCACAAGAGGCAGCAGATACATTTCCAAGAAGAGTTTCTACTTCCATTCCTCCTATTTGTGTTGTGTTTTGCTTCAGTGCATCTAGTTTACATAATTACACAATCTAACACTCTTCCTTCAAAGTCAGAGAGAAGTCCTAAGCAGACGTTCCTAAGCTGTTCCACAGCTGGCTTGCACTGAACTGCATAAGAAATTGCTACTAAATAAAGCGAAGCAATACAGTAAAGCAGTACAGCTACTAAACAAAGCAATACAATGATGCCTCTGTTTGCTTTTAGTACTCTAGGAAGACTCACAAAGATTTACAGATGCAAGCCAAAGTGCTTAGGTCTGAGTTGAAGGTGCCTGTTCCACCACAAGGTCTCTCCAATATATGTTGTATGGCACACACTCCAAGTACAAAATTGGATATTCGAATAGAGACACACATCTCTAATTGAGTGATTCTCTATATGAGAAGCATCATCATTTTATTTACCATTTTTTTTTTTTTTACTATAGAAAGTATAAATAAGGGAGTGCCTTTGGTTGCCACTCAGCATTTAGCACATACTACGTAAAGCTTCTTGTTTCCTCTGACTTTTCTCTGATGTTTGTCCCTTGTCACTGAGGTAAAAAATGTCAGAAGATTTGGGGTACCTGTTGCCAGGGTACCTACTGCCAGCATACTAGACTGGGTACTCAAAGAAACCATTACACAAACAGGACCCAGTTACAGACACTTTTTTACACAGTTTGCCTAAAGTTATGCAGAAAAGCTGTGACAAGTGAAGAAATTTCAGGAAGAGCATTGTGATCTCAGCTCTCAGGTTTAATACAGCCTTAGAGAATTAGAGTCTGCTGCTGACTTTTATCTTTGAGAGGAGCCTTCCAACATCTGCAACACCCTCTGTCTTTATTTCATAAGGCAGCTTTGCTTTTAAAATGCCTCAGATGTAGAGACAAATGTACTGTGCAAATAAGTGAACAATAATCAAACACAACAGAGGACAACCACAACTAAGGAATGCAGCGTAATCATTGCACACTTCAGGGATGGGATTGAACTACAGCCTCAATTCTGCATCTTCTAAGTATTTGACATTGCATCTTTAGCATTATTAATGTAACCCAAATACATAAAACTAGCACAGAACACAGGTTACATAACTTAAATTGACCAGAACTCAACAGTTCTCAGTTACTGACACTTGAGTCTAAGATTTACTCAGGAAATCAGGAATTATAATTACAGAGGATAACAGAATTTGTCAGTGAAAATCTCTGAACTGGTTCTCACTGAGAAGATATTAAGAAGCTGCTAACACATCAAAGTAGCTTAAGTACTGTCAAGCCAACACTATACATAATTTCATTCATCACATACCTCAGAATGGAAATTTTCTTCCCTCTACACATTACGCTTACATCCTCAACAGTGTTACATCCCATTAAACACCATAAAAGAATGATGAAGAAGTACTGAAGAGGAAAACACACAAAAAATATGTACTTCTAAAACATCATCAGAAAGTTTACAACACACTAATGGGCACAAAAGAAAGCATAAGGGCTTTGGGTTTGCATATCAAATAAAACTAAGGAGACATCATCTTAACTGGTACCCACACAGTACTCTCATCTTTAGCAAAACTCATTAGAACAAAAAAAGGGGAAACTAAAACTGTATCAAAGTATTTGTATTTATCCAACCTTAAATATCACAGGTTTCAAACCTGTAGTTTGAGAAAGAATTAGGTAGTTTGAGAAAGAATTAGGAAATGCTTGAAAACTGTATCTAAAAAATGTTGAGATAGTTAATTGTTAACTTCTATCCTCATACAGTCAGACATCACTCAGCATTAAGGAGCCAACCAATATTTGTATTTTTCAACATGTGACCAAAGTTTACTGCCACTGGTTAGGTATATAACCCTTAGCTTTTCTACTCATGCTCTGCATTTGGAGAACAAATAACTTTCTTTCTCAATCCCACAGCTCATGCGAGTGCTTCAGGAGGACTGGGCAGACAAGTTTCTCCACAGCCCACCCAGAATTTGTACCACACCAGGCACTGCAATGAACAGAAACAGGTAAGCCCACTATGTCCAGGTCTTATACACAGCCTTTTAACAATATGCACAAGCAAACCTGCATTAAGTGAAGCTTGCTTTTGGAGTTTATAGATTATTTTGGCCAAATGTGTCATGAAGAAGCTCTTACCTGCAGGAGGAAGCCCTGCAAGGTAGAGCAAATGAGCTACCTGCCCCTGGCATAAGGCTCACCTGCCCATCACTAGCTGCCACCTGGTGAAGCAAGAGGATAAAGCATAGGCAAAGCAAGCAGTCCCCTTTCCTCCCTGGTCTGCAATGGATAGAGAGAACACCATGCTCGTTTTGCACATGGAAATAAAAAGCGAACGAGGGTGCCATTTCCTCCCCATCGGCTGGGTTGCAGCTGGTATTGGACTGCGTGGCACTTCGATCTGCTCAGGCAGAAGAGCAGCTTCAGCTGTCTCTTTGCTATCCATCCTTTGTGTTCAGTTCCCTGGCTCCTGATAAGAGGATGGCAGCAAGAGCGGTTCTGAACAGTAAGGTGGAGCACAACCACCATCCAGGCAGCCTCCCTTTGCCAGCACTCCTCTTCCCACCTTTTTTGCCTTAGGTGAATGTCATGAGGGACCATTGTATTGAAATGCAGTCAGAATGCAAAATGCAAATGCAGAATGCAAAATGCAGAATGTAAAATGCAAAAAAAAGAAGTTATATGCCCCAAAATACACATTTGAAATGAGGGAGTTGCTTTCTCTTACCTTGGTTACTCAAACTTTGCCAGGCCTCTGCAGAAAGACTACCGCTCAACCACAAGGTTTTCATCTACACCAAATACAACATTCACGTTCAAAAGCAGGTCAAAGCGCTGGTGTTTGGCTGAAAAATGCTTTAAATCCAAGCTTTGTGTCAGAAAAGTAAATTCAGCTGAAGATGTAAGAGTGTAAGTTGAAAAATAGTGTCTTTAAAATACATTTCCACATGAGCCCTGAGGGCATCTAAATCAGCCGTGGTACTGGTGATACGAAAAGCATTTAATAATTCAAACCATCTAGGCCATACATCAGCCTTAACTACAGGTGAAAGTTATCCTTCCTTTTTCTGCTTGATCACTGGAGCAGGATTCTGGTTAAAATCTCATCTGATACTTTGCTTTCTTTGTAGGCCTCAAGTGACTGCTACACAACTAAGCAGCTCAGGAAAGAAACAGCAGATCGATCAGAGTGACTTGGGTGTCCACAAGAAGCCTGCCGTGCGCCTCTGACACTGGCCACGGTTCGCATTTACTCCCATCCTGAAGTAAAACAGGAAGTTCTGGAGGCCAGGAGCCAGACACCTGCTAACCTGTCACTGCCACCCTGCTTCCCGCCCCGAGAAGCCAGCTGTTGCACACAGCCCTGCTCTGCGCGCAGCGGCGGCCCTGAGGAAACCACGCACAGCTCCAGCAACTCGCAGGCGACGAACAAATGAGCAGCGAAAGCGGCTAAGTGGGAATTCAATCTCCTTCCCTCACTTTCCTCAACCAGCGGCCTTCCACTGTGCGCTAGAGCGCTGTGCTCCCAGCCCAGCAGGGGTAGGTGGCAACCGCCCCAGGGACTTGTGCCTCACCTGCGCCCAGACAGTACTTCAGTGAGGCTACAGAGACGCACTAGCCGGCTACCCTACAGCCTGTCTCAGTGACCCAGTTCCTTTTTCCCTAAGGGAAGCAGTAGCAGCTGTTTTAAAGTGCAGTAGGACTTTAAATACTTACCTGTTTGTCCTTCGGTTTGCCTTTTTGTAAAAACTCACCTGTATGGTGCTGCACATCATCAGTGCTCTTGCACACTCCTCGCTACTGGGAATGTTTGTTAAGGACCACTGCCCTTCTTCACCAGGATAAAATGGAGCATGCCTCACCCACGCACCTCACTGAAGGAGATACAATCATTTTTGTCTGCAGTAGAGAGTAATCTAAACTACTCTAAGCTCCTTAGGAAAACAAATCCCAAGTTAACAATTCATTTAGTTGACACCATTCTACCAGGTTTAGGTTATTGTTTCAGGGTGAGTTTTTTGGCATTGTTTTGTGTAGGTTTGGGATTTTTTTGCTGTATTTAAATGAGTGAAGTTTCAAACATGATTTGCTTTGTGCACAGGCATGCGCTTTAGAACCTCTACACTATTTTTTTTTCTATTTTCACAGCAGTAAGGCTACTAATTTAAAGCTCATTTTCTTAGAAAGTAGACATCCACAGAAATACCCTGCTTGTGTCCAAATACTGAGGTAAATTGGTTTTGCCTTGGTTAGCTCCCATGTGAATTCAGAGGCTCAGACTTACTCCTAAAATGGCAACATAACATCTCTTTTCACTTTTACACACTTCATTTCTGTTCTTCAAAATGCAGGTTACATCTGTCTTTCACTCTTTAGATACTAGTTTTAGCACTTTCCCCGCAACACACGATTAGTTTGTGTGCACAAGGTTCTAGCTCTCCACACATGGCTGGAACCCACTGCAGGGCCAGCAGGATCTGATCATTCCCTGTGCACACTGGAGCAGGACTGCAACTGCACAGGTCTCTGAAAAAGAGATTTCTCTTTTTTATTTCACTCGTGACAGGCAATGCTTCAGCAACATTCACCCCAAAGTCTCAACCTCAAGCATTAAAAATGTATAATTTAAGAAGTTTCTCAAGTTATTACATTTAATCCCTTTGGGGGAAGTGGGGAATGATTTTGTGATTAAGGACCTACTGTGGGGCTCAAGAGAATTAGTTCAATTCCAGGCTCTGAAACAAGCTTCCAGGTTCCCCTGGGATAGCCCATGCAATCTCCTATCTCATACAATTCCGTGGGCACTGGTAGGGTAATTTTTAAGTGCATACAACCCTCAAACAGTGTAGTATCAATAACCAAATAAACAGAGAGGTAGGAGTTGCGTGGGCTGCACTCATTTTGAGAACTAGTTAGTCTAACAGTAGAGCCCTCTTTGGATAGCTATCACTACTACAGAAGTCATACTTACGTTTTTAAAAACAGGTATTAGAGGGAGTCATGAAAAATAGTAAGTTATACTAGTATTTATTCTTGAGCTGACAGCTAGTTCTTAATGGTTTTAGCTAATGCATTAGGTGAATGAAAAAAAAAAATTGCAAGATAAAAATAATCTGGCAGGTCTTGCAGAAAGAACTTTGTTCTTGAGCACAGGACTATTTTCCATGGTTTGCACTGCAGGGAAATTTTGCTCCATTCTTAAGATCGATATTTAGCATTGTTTCTTGGCAAAATAAAATTTACAAGTTACTTTATTTAATAGAATGAACAAATTAAATAATGAAAACTCACCTGACAACATGAGTTATGACAGTAAATTAAGCAAGCACTATGAGAAACCTGTAATAGTGAATTCACTTGTAACCTTCTAGACAGTAAAGCACTCCACTCCACAATTCATAGTGAAAGCATTAGACAGCCTATCTTGCAAAACAAGATGTAGTTACTCCAAGTACACACATCAGTAACTTTTTTTCAGCAGAAGTTTTCCCCTGCAATTACGAAAAGCAGCTGTCATACACTCTGGAAACATATAAAACTACTTCCCATTTTAGAAGATATTGCCGTATTTTAAAAATTTGACTCCTTTCTGAAAACATACCTATTATGGTTGCAAGTAATACCTAGGATGTATCTAATGCATTACAGAATGTATTAATGTATGCTTCATAAATATCTGAACTATTTTCTTTATGAAAGTAATTGCCTATTTCAGAAGGTGGAAAAAAAATCTACATAAGGTTTCAAGACCAGTGTTTCCAGTGTTGTTTCTTTTATATTCAGTCTATTAGCAATAATGTAACCCTAATATTAAGTATTTTTTTTCAGGATTTACCATTTATTTTGCAAGTATTAAATCTAAGGATATTTGATATTTCAGTACAATGGCTGATAAAAATATTTGCAAAACTGGCATTTCATTGGCTTATGGATAACAATAGTCTACTTGATTGCTTCTCTAACCAGAATTATTTCCATATTTTCCTTAATTTTTACATTGTTATAGCTTCATTTATAATGGAAATGAAAACAGTTGAAAATACAAAACATCCCAATCCCAAGAAAATTCGATATTCATGAGATCAACGTAAAACTATTTCAAAGGTGACAGTTATTAGGTGATAAAGTTGCACCAACATTTTAAGATGAGGCTGAAGTCAGTTCTTCAGGTCTAAGGTAATATGCAAAACCAACTTTCCATGTCTCTAGAGAAATTCCATTCATCAACATGCACTGAAAGCCAGGTCTGACCAGACCTGCCCATTCTAACTTGAATAGTCAAGTGAAGTTCAACCATAAAGTGAAACTGGTGACAACTGTGTAAAACAAGTAACTTTATTTTGTGACTGTTTAGTATCCTGTAATTTAAAATTACAAAAGGTACAACATTGACATTCATTAACATTTCTCTTAATAGAAAAACCTTCTTAAGTTTTTCAGAAGTTTTCACAGGCTGGAGTGCAACGGAAGAGGTGATGCATGTCCTGTTACAGGACTTCCACTACTGCCAATGATGTCAGCAGTGTCTTCTTAGTTAAGCTCCCTTTGATGCTGTACTGGTTTAACATGAATAGCTGTGATAAAACACAACAAACACTGTAAGACAGTTTAGTTTCTGTATCTAGTCACCCTCCCCACACATTTATATCTAAAATCAGTTCTCCTCTTCAATCAGTGAAGGGCTAATTGCCATCTCAATGTTTCATTTTACTGTATTATCAAACCTAAAGATTTGTGATGAACTTTTGATTGTTCCATGTTCTCATTCCATTATTTAAACGGAATAAAGTTCTCTAGCTAGAACAGATGTGAAGGTTTTAACTAGAAATGATTTACAGTTATTAAACCAAGCAGCTACAGAGCTTTGTCACTCTCACCTGGCACTGGCGAAAGGCCAGGTGTCCTCCAAGCAGTGGCCATTTTGCAGACTGATCTCAAGAATGTCACAGAAGTATAAATCCTTTAGTAGGTGCTAAAAAAGGTGGAAGATTATCATTTGTCTCCGACAGTCCTGTTTGGAATTGGTTTGTTTTATATTGTTGACTGTTTTAAGACAGAAAGGAAAATCTGCTTTTGTTTGCACAGGACACTAACTGTTGTTATGCCAGTTACCTATCTGAAAAGAGATAAAAACGTATAGAAGGAGCACTACAAACAGAGCAGTGACACCACATAACAACAACTACAAATGATTCATAGCATCCTCCTACTTTAAAATATGTACAACCACTGAGCTAGAAGCATAACCTTACAGCACAACAGAGCACACTGACCTGGACAGTTACTAATCTTAGCATGAGCACACTACAAAGTAAAACTCTCCCGGATATTAATGTCAGCCTGCACATAAGTTAAAACAAATGAACTACAATGAAGTTAAAGCCATATTTAATTTCTGAGTGATTTTGACTTGACCAACACAGTAGATGTCACCCAAGGCTGGTTCTAAGCACAGATTTTAATTCATGACCACAGTGCAGGTCACTGTTTTGATAGTTTGTACCTAGTACTCATTCCAAGGAATCAGACTCAGGCCTAACATCAATAGCTGCCAAGAGCATACATGTGGCTTCTTTTTACACTATCATTTAATAAAAGAAAATTATTCAGTTAAGCACATCTCAACATTTTTTGCAACTTCCCAATTTATTTCAATTATTAAAGCAGTACTTAATTTACATTATATTCTAATTCTAGGCATCCAAGAATATTCATGTTTAAAACCTGAACCGCCCTCACCGTTTCTGCTGCCCTTTCGGTTTTCAGTGAGCTTCAGTAACTCAAAAGAATTGCAACCAACTTGGTAACTAAAAAAGAAAGCTTTGTAGAACGGGCAAAGTTCACAACAGGGGAGGGAAAAAAAAAAAAAAAGCCTTTCTAAAATAGCCAAGTGTTCACCTGAACCTGTAACAACTTCAAACAGATGCAAGGACAGTAGGTGAATCTGATTTCAGACTAAGGACATGAAAGATAAGCTTTATATTCTTATGCTTTTATAATGTTAGAATGAAATATTTTTTTAGATAAAGAATAGTATACTCCCCTACTCTCCTTTCACATAAAGTTTGCTCTGAAAATAGCATGGCTGAGTTCCAGTCTTTCAACTAGTATTTGATCACTGCCAAATATTTGCAAGATCAGATTTTTCCACATCCTCCTCGCACTTGATTGTAGTTCATGTAGTATCTACTATATTTTGTTCTGCTTTCATGAGGAAACGTACTGTGGCCAGTGATCAAGTCAGTTATGAAAACAGAATGAATCACGTCGAAATACTAACCTAAAACAGAATTGGAAGAAGAGCCCATGACAGTCTACCACCCAAATGAAGTTTTAAACTGAGGAAGGGGCTGAGTGGTCTCAGAAAGTAATCCTGCTTGGCAGTGGAAAAGGTGGAAGATTACTCATGGACTGGGCAGGAATGCTTGTACATTGCCTTGCATCTACATATTTAATGTAAATTATATATCCTGCATGTTGATATTGTACAAAGAATTATGCAAAACGGCTTTTTTTTTTTTGTTTCATGAATAAATAAAATACAATTGTAACTTTGTTATTGGTCTTTTAATGTGTGTGGAGCAAAACAGATGGAGGAAATTGTTTCTGAAACCTTTTTATCTGTCACTTCCTTACAAATACATTTCAAGGCTACAAAAAAGTGAAGAGCAAGGCTTTTAATTCTGGTGAATTCTGGACTTCTCAGGTGTTTCCTTTTTGCGTGTTTCACAAACTCTGCCAGAAGGTCCTAGTGTCAGTACTGTTTAGTAGACTGTTTGACTCTTCTCTGTTCCTTTTTCTTGATGACTCCATGAATCCAGTTTTTTCATACCATTTCTCTGACAGGGAGATTGCAGTTTTCAGCTCTTCATTTATGATTGGCTGAAGTTATTGAGCAGATTCTAAAAGCAGTATGCTCAGCTTAAGTTCTATATGCGCTTATGTGGTGGTTTAGGGGTTTTTTTGAAAGTATTATTTTATAGAATTTTATAAATAACTGGACTATGTAGTCTGGAAGAACACCCAGTGGATCAGGAAACTAATGCAAATTATGGGAATGCTAACTAAAGGCCAGGCTGGATGAGGCCTTGAGTAGCCTGGTCTGGTGAAGGGTGTTCCTGCCCATGGAAGGGGGACTGGAACTGGATGATATTTGAGGTCCCTTCCAAACAAAACCATTCTATGAATCTAGAAATTTTCACATCACGTTGTTGTCTTCAACCTCTGTTGAAAGATCAGTTCAACAAGGATTAGTATCAATGAACAAAAGCGGTAAGCAGTTCCTCCAAAGGTATTAATAGCACAAGTAGAAGCCTGCAAGAATATCACTATCCCCTTATCATAGAGGGAGCCAAGAACTTGCTGTAGAGTAGCTCTTAAAAGCCAAATGGCAGACTGCTCCAAGTCTGTAATTTACATAGGTCTCTGGGTTTGTTTGGTTTGGTTTTTTTACTTCCCTTTAAAGATGTTCTGCTGGATTTTATATTAAATTTATACATCATTATATTATTGAATCTTGTTAAATGAAGAGTTGCATTCTTCTTAACAGACTGATGGATACCAGTAACTTAAATGCTTTTGTGTACATTTTTATTAAAACTTAAATACTTGACAGCATTAGCAGGTCATCAAATACTTTGCAACCTCAACCTGTGAAAAAGCAACTGCCCACTAGGTGACCTATGTCTGTGTCCTTTAACACATCTAGTTCTGTGAAGACTATATGTACCCTACCTGAGAATGCACATTCCCAGTAATACAGACACTGGCATTTTATATATCAACTTCTGATCTCTAGCACCTACCATTTATTTACATATGTTTGAGGGTTATTTATATAATATTTAGAAGAAGTTGTACTTAAGGGGGGAAAATATTTATCCCTTCAACCGTGTATTTTCTGTTCCTTGCAAAGTCACTTACTGAGTTTAACCCAGTTCAGGTATTTCCCCCACACTTAACAGAAGGATGTCTAATGCACAGAGGCACATCCTACATCTCACAGCTCCCTCACTAGGCAGTCATCTGCCAGAACAGCTGCTTTGTGCAAAGCCCTTGTACACTCCTGTTGCTCACACTCAGCAGACAGATTCCCAAAAGCTTTAACAAGGGGAGCTGGTGAATCCTCTATAGGCACAATATGATGCACTACAGAGAAGAGCTGGCTGACTTTATCAAGTTGATGTTTTCATCTACTTCACACCTTTACAAAAAGAACAATGTAGCCATCAGGTCTGTGCAGTACAACAGTGAGATTTTTAAAAGCCTTCAGTATTGCTACAGCCCTCCTGCAGCTGCAGAGGTTAGTTTTGATTTAGCACAAGTATATTAACTTCATTTGAAAGACAAAAAACAATCCTACAAAAACCAATCTTTCATTTCCACTGTCAAAGCATTATTTGTCACTTATGATCTAGAAAGATAAAGATTCCCAATTCCATGCAAAGATTTTTCACAAACCCCTGCATCTGAAAGAATAGGATTAGTTTCAGATTTTTTACCTAATTGGAGAATGGGCAGTCAATTTTGCTTCAGGAGAAACTGCCTTTTTGATATTGTGTTCTTGATGTAAAATTTGTACATTTATAGTAAAAAGTTCTGAAATAAATACAGATGAAAAATTTAAGGAGTATTTTTAATAAAAAATCTGTACAAGAAATAAAAATTATGTAATTTCCACACAACCTCCTATAATTAGGAAGTGATAGGTGACCATTTCTTGTGTGCATTTTATGTCACTTAAGCAGCAATTCGGGACAGGCATTTAATCACTCCGTGTATTATGAATTATTCGAAATTAATTCAGTGAAAGCAGTCTCATTTTAACTAGGTCAAATTCTGTTACCCAGAAGTGCAATGAATCAACGTTTAAAAATTTAATGGCTTTAAAGAAATTTAAACTGCGGTTCTGAATGGAGCCTATTTTAAGTATGGGGACTATTTTTAAACTAAACTTTCGATAGAACAGTGAAGTACGATTACAGTGCAAGAGGAGAGTGCTACACTGGGCTGTTCAAGAATACAAACCTCTCATTTTCAATTTCATGTAACACCTGTGCAAGATCTGACTTATCCAAGGTATATTCCTTCTACCACACAACCAGATTCTTGTAAGTGATTGCCTACAACTCTAGCATATTCCTCTGAAGAAGTTTGTTATATAGAAGTAAAAGTCTTTGTCATCATTTCCCATTGCTGTGTTGCTGTTGTCATCCTATATGTGCCAGAAGCCATAAGTATCAAGTCCAGTGCTGAGAGGTATAAAATACTACCTCCAAACAGTGAGTTCATTGATCAGATACTTCTTGAATATTGTAGGAAGTGTAATTGCAATCTCTATTTTAAGCCACACTGAGAAGAGTTTGAACTTGTCAAAACACAGTATGAAGCTGTAATATACATAAAAGAAAGTTTTCTTAGTGATTCCTGTCTATCTTTTAGTGCTAGATTTCAGAGTGAAATAATTATTTCAATAATTAGTATTTGATTCTCTCATCGTCCTAGTATACTAAGAAATATTCAACTAAAAGACAGAGTCTTATGAAATATTAAACTAGAATTAGTATAATTTGTTAGTAGCCTATTTTAAAAAAATAACTGAAGCTAGATGACACAAAAGAGTAGTGATCCATATGCTCCAAGGACGGATGCTAAACATTATCCTTTCAAAGGATTGATATCTTGATTTTAGTCTTTTACACTTGTAAGATCCCATTTCTTACCAATAGCAATATGGAAATGAAAGTCATTTGCTTTATCAACAGAAGAGCATACTAAAACTATCCTGAAATCACCAATGGGACAGTAAACGATCAAGGAAGAGCTACGGCTCATTCTTCTTATACTGTATTACACCTACTTCTTAAAAAACATGTTTTATTTACATATTAAAGCATGATATTTGAGCTTAAACCAACTGAAAACAAATCAATTAATCAGCTTCAGTTATTTTTAATTGTTTAAAAAAATTCGAAGTCAATTCACAAGCTGCTCTGATTATCCCACATGATTTTTCCATTTCAGGCACATTAACCAACCCAGCTGCAGCAGTTGTAGTTCTTCCTCTCTGAATTTCAAGTCTCTCTACTAGTGACTAAACATTTCGACAGACCACTAAACCATGACAGTGGCAGAAAATTTCCAGCTTGCACTGAAAAGATTATGTATCACTACACTTCTGCAACACTCCATGTACTGAAACAAAGCCTCTGGTATATTCCAAATCATATTTGAGTATCAGAAGGGGATATATCAAATACAGAGGTCAGTGAGAAGGGAGTTAAAATATTGCATTTACAGCACCACAATTCAATACAAATAAAAGGAACTGTCCCAGCTTAAAATAACTGATGACTGTTATTAGAAGATATGTGAAGGTAGAATGGTCTACATTTCCTGTATTTTCAAATGGATTAAATACATAGGAAAGTGATACCAATAACAAATGTGGTGTTAAACTCTTTGCCACAGGGAGCAAGACAGAACATCAAAGTTAGAATATCAAAGCAGCAATATGGAATTCAAAGGAGGAACAGATTAGATTTCCAGATCTCTAGACAGCCCTCTTACTAGAATGAATTTTGCATATTTGAGTGGTTAAGATCTCTGTATTCTAGCTGACCCAGCTCACCCCCAGAAGATAAACAGTGATGTAATGACTACTCTTTTCCAGAATTAAGCACAGTTGTGATAGAAGTTAGTCTGTTTAATGTAATGTTAATTTGATAATTACTTTTTCTAAAGTAATCTTCTAATTTTGCTTCAAGTACTAAGAATTAGAGACTAGACAAAAAAATTCTGTGCCTTTGAATGTTCATTTTATATAGCCACCTTCCATTCTTCCTTCTGTTGGCAACTGTGCAAAGAATCTCTAATTAGAAAGCTATCTGACATGAATCAAAATCTGCAAAGTTTTCTCAGGCAAAAAAAGTATCTGAAACTGCTTTTAGTATGGCTAGATTAAGAGACTACAAAATCCAACCAAATGCTGCAATGTAGCCTTGAAAACAGAAAAGAGAAATTATGGTCAGAAAGATCAGACTTCATTCTCATATAATTTTTTTTTTTTTTTAACAAGAACCTAGACAGGTCCCTCATGGCTGTCATACTCCAAAGCCTGGGATATGCATAAGAAATTTTAGGACTAATTAGAAGTAGTAAGGATCCAGAAACATTAAATAGGCCTGATCTCCAAACATTACCTATATATTTGCAGGGTCACATTTCTGGACTGGGTTACACTCACCTATGTAATTACCATCTCTGTAATAGAATTGGCTGGAAAAAAAAAAATCTTAATAGAAACCTACTTTTTTTCCTTGCTGATGGCAACAATGACAGTCAGAAGGTGTTTCAGTCTTTCTGCATCTGTTGGTAAAACTGCAGGTAAAGCTTGTCTCTATACCCTGGTGCAGTCATCTGCAACCAAGTAAAAAAATCAATTAAGCAACAGCACAGACTAAGCTATTACAACATCACCAAGTCTTCACTACTTCAAAATTTAACAATACTGTCAAAAATATAAAAATAGTTTTTTGAGACAAGGAGCCTTTTTCCCCCAAGGAAATTTGTTAGGCATGCAAGAAGGCATATGAAACATGATTAAACTTGGCTGCAGACTTTTCAGAACTTACTGATAACAGCCCATTTATCTATTCCAACCCATGGATAAATTATTTTTGTCCCATTTTGTCCTGAACTTTCTTCCATTTTGATCTGGGACTCAAATCTCTTTCACTGCCTCTCCTTGAAGCGAGAAGAAAAAGGCACTAGACCATGAGTAAATCTTTCTCCATCAGCCTTCAGAGCCCACAAAGCAGAAGCATGCTTATTGAATAATTTTTGTGAGCATCACACAGCAATTCAAGCCTCAACATATATCCCAGATCCAGAGTGGTACCTCCTGAAGAGACAAAAGAGCTATGATTTTTCTATAAGGATCTAAGGCTACCATCACTAGATCTTGAAGGGACATTGACAGATGTTATGAATTTGTCTGTCAAGTATAAACGAAAGTGCATGCTTTAAGAAGGAAGAGAAGCTAGTTACAATTCTTACCTTTTAAGAAGTACTGGTATCTCATACTAATCTTCTTTCCCTGTAAAATCCTCATATTGCTGCCCAAACACCTCTTCAAAGCAAGGAGAGAACAAGTTTTAAATGCAGTATTCTCCAAGATAAAAATAGAAGTCCAGTTCATGCAAAATATTTTTTCTTCCATGCTTATAAGGTAATTTCAATAAATTAGACATCAATTTTCAAAATGTTGTGTCAGGCTGTAAGACTGCACTGATGTAGAAGACTGTTCCCTGCAACTCAAAGCTCATTTCGCATTAGCAGTTAGTTCCTTGGCTACATTTGCTCTTCCTCCCAGCATGTCCAGTTACCTCCTCTACCTCCTCTAGTTACCCTGCTGTGTAAGTTCTATATTTCATGGGAATATAAAACATCCTTTCACTAAATATAGATGAGGCTACAATTAAAAAAAAAAAAAAAGAAAAAAGAAAAGAAAAAAGTTTTTTAAAATCTACATTGCTCTTTCCTAGAAGGGTAAAAGACAGGTAAGCCTGGCACAGTCTTCTTAAAAGATCACCATCTTCCACACTGAAGCTTTTCTTTCAACTTACAAATTCAGACTTAATCAAAACAACATTTAAACCACTTTATATCACAGGTGAAAGACCAAGCTGCATACAGAAGGGCAACCAGGTAAAATTAGGCCAAATACAAATCAGTTTTGTGCTCAGTACAATGATACTCCCATCAAGCTCTGCACCCCATTCTTTTAAGTAACTCTCTAGCAGTTCATTAAAAACATCCTTGTTTAACATAGGTCCTTAAAGGAGCACATCACCTAATACCATTCCAACATTTTTCTGAACTGTTTAACAAATTGAAAACATTAAATTTAGTTAACCGTAGCTTGACCCATGTCAGAAGATGTTAAAACTCGAGAGCTTCAAGCTTATTTTTAGAAGTACAAACTTTGAAAACCAAAAAGTTAGAATACAGTCATTTCCAGGAAATTTGATTATGCAGTCAGTATCTTCTATATAGATAGATTTAGTCTCTAGCGGAGAGTAGGTTTCTCTTACTACTAATAGAAAAGTAATTTAAGGAAGTAAGACAACTAATAACAAAACCCTCGGAAATTTCCAGCATATATTAAGTACAGATCCATTCTGAAAAAGAACAGGAGAAAAGCCCTGTCTGATCTTGGGATAAACTTCTTAAAAAAATAAGTATCTAGAATCAAGCCTTTACACCATAAAAGTTGTTGGTTGAAATCATTACAAGAACAGCCACTCTTTTTTGCCACAGCCTTATAACCAGTAGCCAGGTACCTGTAACAGACAGCACTCTGGAATCAAGCCTCAAAGAACAGTCTAGAACATAGCAGGCTTTAAGTCCAGTGATATTTTTCTTAAATATGTATATGAGCAAATTGCTATTAACATACGTGCCTGCTGTAGCATTGCATTTTTTGCAAAAAGCATAGGATGTTCAAAGCCTTAGAATAATTTCTATTCATGATACTGAAAATTTCTTACCTCCTCAGATCTTCAAAATCCTTTGAACAATCATCTTGATTTGTAAGGATTTCTACTAAAAGAGGTAAGAATGTGAGGTTGAGTATATGTTACCAGAGAACTCTTTTAAAACATAGAATAATACAAAGTGTTAAACAATTATATAGTCAGCACATGTACTAGATCTCAATACTANCCCCCACCTCTCTAAGTCTGTCTACTCACATTGAGCACGTGACATGGCTATAACAAAAAGAAAAGATCCAAGTTTAGCCTTTTTCAATTTCTGCTTAGGAGGATAGCCTGCTGATTTACAACGAGGCCTCTGGTGAGGCATTAGCAGAGGCTCTGATTTACATATAACACAGATAAAACTGGACAGTTGAGATTACTCTTTGTTATCTAAACTTCATTTAGCCACCTCTTCATTTGTGAAGACACCTTCCATCTCAGTCCTATCAAAGGGAATTACAATTTATTAAAGCATCTCGAGNGAAAAAAGAAAAGAAAAAAGTTTTTTAAAATCTACATTGCACTTTCCTAGAAGGGTAAAAGACAGGTAAGCCTGGCACAGTCTTCTTAAAAGATCACCATCTTCCACACTGAAGCTTTTCTTTCAACTTACAAATTCAGACTTAATCAAAACAACATTTAAACCACTTTATATCACAGGTGAAAGACCAAGCTGCATACAGAAGGGCAACCAGGTAAAATTAGGCCAAATACAAATCAGTTTTGTGCTCAGTACAATGATACTCCCATCAAGCTCTGCACCCCATTCTTTTAAGTAACTCTCTAGCAGTTCATTAAAAACATCCTTGTTTAACATAGGTCCTTAAAGGAGCACATCACCTAATACCATTCCAACATTTTTCTGAACTGTTTAACAAATTGAAAACATTAAATTTAGTTAACCGTAGCTTGACCCATGTCAGAAGATGTTAAAACTCGAGAGCTTCAAGCTTATTTTTAGAAGTACAAACTTTGAAAACCAAAAAGTTAGAATACAGTCATTTCCAGGAAATTTGATTATGCAGTCAGTATCTTCTATATAGATAGATTTAGTCTCTAGCGGAGAGTAGGTTTCTCTTACTACTAATAGAAAAGTAATTTAAGGAAGTAAGACAACTAATAACAAAACCCTCGGAAATTTCCAGCATATATTAAGTACAGATCCATTCTGAAAAAGAACAGGAGAAAAGCCCTGTCTGATCTTGGGATAAACTTCTTAAAAAAATAAGTATCTAGAATCAAGCCTTTACACCATAAAAGTTGTTGGTTGAAATCATTACAAGAACAGCCACTCTTTTTTGCCACAGCCTTATAACCAGTAGCCAGGTACCTGTAACAGACAGCACTCTGGAATCAAGCCTCAAAGAACAGTCTAGAACATAGCAGGCTTTAAGTCCAGTGATATTTTTCTTAAATATGTATATGAGCAAATTGCTATTAACATACGTGCCTGCTGTAGCATTGCATTTTTTGCAAAAAGCATAGGATGTTCAAAGCCTTAGAATAATTTCTATTCATGATACTGAAAATTTCTTACCTCCTCAGATCTTCAAAATCCTTTGAACAATCATCTTGATTTGTAAGGATTTCTACTAAAAGAGGTAAGAATGTGAGGTTGAGTATATGTTACCAGAGAACTCTTTTAAAACATAGAATAATACAAAGTGTTAAACAATTATATAGTCAGCACATGTACTAGATCTCAATACTACATTTGTTTTTTTACAAGTGTCATTCCTTCACTACTCTTTCATTAAACTACAGGGAGATTCAGCCTACTGAATACCTCATGATACCCAGCAGCTCAGTCAGTTCCTTCTGACAGGGTTTAAACAAAGCCTAAAAGAAGCACAGTGACATCACAACAATCCTTGCAGAAAATTGCAGCCACAGTAGGACATTTAAAGCCAAGATTTCTACTATACAAGATCCTTCTAAAGCTTCTGCTTCATCCATTTTCCCCTGAGTAATATGCCACTTGCACTTTACTTACACAGTCTAAATTAAGCACTTTTTTTTTTATTAAAGTACTCAAGATAGGCCATACTGAAAAGCTACATCCTGAACTCTGCATATGAAATTGCCATTAAGACAAACTTGTACATACTTGCCTACTTTGGCCTGTAAAATGCTGTCAGCCACATGAACTCAGTTGTAACAGCACCAAAACCTGTTCTACTGTGATCTGCACCCATCACATCTGGTACTGACACCTCTTGTCTACACTATTCAGTGAGGGTGGCTGACAGCCAGGGAGGGAGATGAGGGCAATATCCCTGGGGAATNGAATTATTTTCTGGTGCAGGTTCAGCTTTTAAGTGTCACAAATCATGAAAACTTGATAAAACCCTGCTTTACAATATGTGTATCTGTTTGAAAATAAACATAATGGCTAGACAAGATAAAACATCAGCAGGAGATCTGCACGTCAACAAACCCACAGCATACACAGCCCAGTGCAAATTACAACTGCCTGACACTTTCAGGATGCACAACATGACATTTTTCCAAAGTAGTATCACAGTATCAGCAAGGTTGGCAGAGACCTCAAAGATCATCAAGTCCAACCCATTACCACAGACCTCAAGACTAGACCATGGCACCAAGTGCCACGTCCAAGCGTGCCTTGAACACCTCCAGGGACAGTGACTCCACCACCTCCCTGGGTAGCCCATTCCAGTAGTGAATGACTCTCTCAGTGAAGAACTTTCTCCTCACCTCGAGCCTAAACTTGCCCTGGCACAGCTTGAGACTGTGTCCTCTTGTTCTGGTGCTGGTTGCCTGAGAGAAGAAAGCAACCTCCTCCTGGCCACAACCACCCTTCAGGTAGTTGTAGACAGCAATAAGGTCTCCCCTGAGCCTTCTCTTCAGCATCTAACTTCTTGTGGTCTGATTAGCTTAAGGTCCTATCAACTTCAAGACTGCTCTTGTAGTAAAGAGGAAAACATTTACTTCCCAGACTACAATGCTGTGATTCAGTGAAATATTCCTGCGCTAGTGTCTGCTATAGCCTTTATCAGTAGCCTGATAGAAACGCCAGAGGCGCTCAATCCTTCCACGTGGCTGACAGAAACGGATCACCACGAGTGGGCGGGTTTCCCGTTGGTTTTCACTCCGGCAAAACCAGTATAAACGAAACAGACGAAACTGTAAGCAGGACTCAAAAAGGTTTTGAAGAAAAGATGCTTATCCGCACTCAGCGAACCATCGCCGAAGCAAGAGTAACTTAAGACTTCCTAGAAGACACTGTTTCTTGATTACACTTAAAATCGAGAAGTCGTAGTTTCATAACTTTCTAAGTCCCCTTTAAGAAAGTCTCTACACACTTCGTACACAAACAATGCTTACGCTCCACAAACGGAGAAAAACGGTACCATATCCCACCCCTGAGAACACTGCAGTTCTCATTAACTGCTTTTAGAGGACAGCAAGACAAAATTCTTATTGGATTACGAAATACCAATAGAGTCTCCAGTATCGTCTAGCTGAAAACAGACGGCAGTGCAGAGAGCTCAGAGCCTCTGGAGAGCTCGCAAACCACATGACTCCAAAAGCAAACCACGTAAGACCAAAAGCTTTCATTTAGAAAAAAAACAACAGTCCGGTTACCTCAGTGTGCTAGCTGGGGCTGCAAGAGAGCAGTGAGGAACCCAAGATTGTGACGGCTGATGCCCATCATCTAGGTTCAGTGGCACACGTACAACCCACAAACCCTCAGCGCTTAAACAGGCTTTGGGTGCTCACTCTTTCGAATGCTACCACCCCTGGACGACAGTCAAGCGCTGAAGCACGGCTGGGATGAGCGGGCCCCGATGCGGTAGCGCGGCAAAGGCCCCGCCGATACACCGCTCCCGCTGCCCTAATGACTTCCGTCTCCCTGACAGCGGAGGGAGGCACAGCCGGCACCCACAGCTTCAGGAAAACTCGCTCTTAAATAAAGACGAGAAGGAACGGGGCGATATATGGAGACATCTTACACCCACCCTCCTGCCAGTAACAACGGCCTCACTCGGATGAGGGGACTCGTAAACAAGAAAGAGGGCCAAAACATCCCGCCAGGCGTTAGCGCACCTGCCCGCTCAGCCCCAAGCTCACCGGGCTCCAGAGACACCACTAGCACAGCCACGTTACGCGCCCCGCCACCCTCAAATGCTAGAGCCACGCCCAAGCTATGCCTCTTCGCGCACCTAACCAATGCGGACCGCGTTTGCTGAGGAGACTGTGGAGAACGGGAGGCTGGCCAGTAGAGCGCTGTGTTGTTGCGGAGGCAGGGCCGGTCGGTGTGTGGGGCGGGCTGGGCGGCGGGCGGCTGCCAGGGGCACGGCCGGCGCTTGCTGCCTCTGCCCGCCCGCCATGAACTCCCTGGACCAGGCTGAGGGTGAGTGCGGCGGCCCGCAGCGAGCCTGGAGCTGTCCCTTCGGCGCGCCGGGAGCTTCCGGCTCTGCGCCTGGGCCGCCTGGGCACACTGCCTCGTCCCTCCGGAGTGGGCCTCGCCACGGCGCTGCCTTGAGAGGGGCGAAGCGGCCGCGGGAGGCCTCGGCTCCCTCTCCACTGCGCTCCTCCTCGGCCCAGACAGGCGAGCTGGGGCGGGGTCTCTGGGGCGACCTCCGTATCCTGAGTCGTCGGGGCGGGATAGTGCTGCTGCTTGTGTTTTCGGGCCGCCCCGCGTAGGCGGAGAGCGGGACCCGCAGGGAAGGCCTGTGCCGAAGAGCTCCGTATCCGGGGCCGCCGGCCTGCTCTGAGGAGGTGGCAGCTGCCCGGCAGGCCTTCCCTTTCGGTATCCCTTCTCGATAAGGCTTCTTGACTTATTAAAATCCGCTTGTGCAGCGTTTGTTTTTTTTTTTTTTTTTTACTTGAAATGTATTTCTTAGGGCTTTCTTAGAGCCCCATCCAGCATACTAGTCATTACTCTCTGCCAAGGATCCTGTTGCATTTGAAGAACCTGACTCCAGTAGCCCTTGTCTGAGAACGCAGGTGTTGTCTAGCAGATATTAGAGGTAGATATGTAAACAAAAAAAATGGCAGTGTGGCGCTGTCAAGGCTGTGTTGCTATGTATACAAAGCTATAGGAATGGAAGAAGTGTGTTTTGCAAGTTAGAGCTGCCAGGTGCCACAGTAATAAATTCAGAGGTGGTTCTTAGAACGTGGATAACCAAAAAATAAAGCTCCTGTTTTCAGAAAGGTTTGGTGTTTGGTTTAGGTTTGGGGATTTTTTTGGGGATTGTTCTGGGTTGGTTTGTTTGTTTGTATTTTAATTTTAGCGTGTTTGCATTATACAAGTGTTTTCTTCACAAGGTTGTTATCATTAATTTGATTTTTACACCTACAGGGTGCTACTTTTCAATGCAATGCCTCATTCCCCTTCTCACCTCAGTGACTAGTTGTAGGGGTTTGTTCTAGTCAGGAAACAGTTAATTACTTTAATTGCTCACAAAGGTTTAGCCTCCCCAGAAGGGAGGCAGAGGACAGGCCATAACTACCGAGCTGCTGGCAGTAATTAAGACTAGTTTAGCTGTTCTGTGGCTGAAATCGAGACGCTGTAATTGTCACCCTTGAACTTACTTGCAAACCACTTAGGAGTAAATTTGCAGTTTGGAAAACTGCATTATTAATGCATAATGATCATACCAGGTGTATTTTTTCTAATCTTACTGCTTTGTTATGATTAACAATTTAGCAATAGTTGTACTTTGAAGGAGAAAATTCTCAGAGCAATGTTCAGTGAAACACTGACTGGAAGCTTATGCTAGGGAAAACTTAGCTTCAGGTAGAATACTTTCTTTGATGGAAAAGTTGTCAAATATTGACGTTGTTGAACGGAAGCTTAAATTTAAGGTAGACTAAAGGTCAAACAGCTCCTTAGGTGACTTAAGATACTAAAAAATAAAACAACCCACAAACCCCCTGCTACAAATTAGGAGTATGAACTTGAACTGCTGTTTGGCATTTAACAGCCATTTCGATGGAAACACCATGGGAGAATGATGGCAATAAGATGGAAGATCGATTTAAAGTAAAAAAGAGTTAAAATAAGCTCGTTGAGCTAGTGTGTGCTGTGGGTTGTTAGATGTGCGTAGATGCTTCTACAAAACAAAGTCATCAAAACCAAGCTGCTACAAATAATCCTTTAAGCAGCTGACAAATGGTGGCCAGCTTTTTTTTTATTATTATTACTTAGATAACAGAACTTAATAGAACTCTAAGATGTGATACTTTTTTCTTTTTTTTTTTTTTTTCCTGTGTGAAGGGTTTATTTAAGCTATTATAAATTTAACTTGTAAGCATTTCTAAACATTTGCAAAATATGTTGATTTCTTGGCTATATTGATTTTTCTTTTCCATAAGTGGGAATGTTTCTTGCTGCATTTAATGTAACTCGGTCATTGCGCTCCTTAGCTGAAGTTGCGTGAAGTTACCTCAACTGTGCTTTTATATTACATATAAATGATTATTTCATTGGTTTTCTCTGCCTAAGAGGTGAACATGTACAAGGGAAAAGTGAATTTCTTTTGTTTTACATGAAAGTTTTACTAAATAGATGAAAATCTAATTATGCCTGATACACATCCTTCCCAGATCTCAAAGCTTTTGAAAGAAGACTTACTGAATATATTGCATGTTTGCAACCAGCTACAGGACGTTGGAGAAGTAAGTTTTATGTTCCAAGGGATAAATATGTTTCTCTCTTTCAAGCTTTTCAGGTTAACCAGTGTGTATCTTTAGTTTTGTTTGAAGAAACAAAAATGTGCTTAAACTGTCTTCAGAATTTCTGTGGAATACTTCAAACACTCTGCAACAAGATAGTACAAGACACCAAACTAATACTTGAACCAGTTAGAAAAATTAGGTCAAGATGAATTGTCTTAAGGCCAAATTATTCTGAAAGTAGTTGGGACTGTAAGCTGTTGATTTGTTTCAGATGTTGGCATTTCGTGGTGTGTTTTTCTTTCTTTTGTTAAGGCCCAGGCTTCCCAGACAGTGACTACAGTTACTTGAGCTAAATGTGATAGGGTGAGATAGTCCCTATAAAAGTGAAGGTGTGAAAGTTATAGCACTGTACCATAAGGACAGAATATGTCTTTGTTCTAACAGGAAAGTTCAAAGGAAGGAGGAAGACAAAATACCACCAATATGCCAACAACTTAGGGATCAGTAGTCCATGGTGGAAAAAGACTGACTGTTGGGGGGTTTGTTTTGTTTATTTTGGTTGTGAGATTGTGCTGAAGTTTCCATACTCAAAGAATATGCATCTTCTTTAGAATATGTAAAATAGCGTATTTTCTTCTGAGAGGCCAAGGGGTTGATTTCAAATGAAGAAAATGGAGAAATCACTATTTACAAAAGGAGGGGGAAAACCCACCAAAAAACAAAACAAACAAAACTTCACCCCAAAACACAACCAACCACACCTGATTGCTTCAGATCACTAATTTTGAAGCATTTGGGAGGCATTTGAAGGTAGAGCTGCCCAACTTGTGTGCACCTACTGTAGGAGTGCCTTTGGCTTCCAAAATTGCTACATACTACCAGATACAATTAAGAAAAAAATTCTGGAAACTTTTAAGCTTATTTAAATAGGGTTTATATAGCTAGTATTGTGTTCACTAGCTAACTTTTCTTAACTGCTTATTTTCCTAGTTTTGTAATTTGCATAAAAGTGGGACTTTTTACTTTTAGTTATAATGGAGTATCTAATTCAGTGTTAAGTTTTTGTCCTATTATCCTGGAGAAAAGTATTCATATAGAGAAGAAGTTCTACACTTTTCTTGGATCTTTTCCAACATTCTTTTGAAAACATATATTGTAAAGCTACTTCTTCGTTTTTCTTAAGCACTTCTGCTGAAAAATAAATGCTTTCTAATAAGAATGAGATATTCCACTGTTTATGACTCTCATTCTTTTCTTTATCAGTGATTCTGATAGTGGTATCAGTCTGCACAGCAACTGGTGCTTGGAACTGGTTGATAGACCCGGAAACACAAAAGGTAAATCTCAGTCTACTCCTGAATGTAGTTGTCTCATAGCTTGGTGTTGAAGTTAAGTGCTGTAGTACCTCAAAAACTGATAGGCTAAAGGTGGTTCTCCCATGGAATTGAGACATAATTGTTAATTAAGCTTCTGAGCAGTCTGGAATTGTGGATGATTCCTACCAAAATGCTACACCATGAATGCTTATTTAAAGAACTGGTCACAAGTACTTAGAAATGGCCAGGAGTAGTAGTATTTTTCTTTAAAAGTGAATTACGTGGCAATTTTTCTGTATATTTTAGAAAGTATATCTGATTTCTTTCCTAGGTGTCATTTTTCACATCACTTTGGAATCACCCATTTTTCACAATTAGCTGTATTACCCTCATAGGCTTGTTCTTTGCTGGAATACATAAAAGAGTGGTGGCACCATCAATGTATCCTTTGATCGAGTTTGTCAGGTTAAAACTGTTGCACTGGCTGCAGTAACTGTTGTTAATGAAGCCTATGCTAACACTATTTTTTCAGTTTTTACTGTGTACAAGTGTTGGCTGCTTTCCTTGACACAATCCACACAGTATAGCAGCTAGATGTCGAACTGTTTTGGCGGAATATAATATGTCCTGTGATGATGTAAGTGTTAGTGGTTTGTTGCCTGAGTGTTGTTTTTAAGAAAATACAAATAAGGCACACAGGTTTGGTTGTTTCAGTGATTTTTGGTTTTGTTATTTTTTTCTGAACAGCACCTGTGGATGCCTTACATTCTCTTGTCTGTAAAAGTGATATGTAGAAAGTATTATTCTGTATGTTGTTTTAAACTTAACCTGTAACATTGCATTGAAGTGCAGTTGTTGGGCTCAGCTTTCAAGGTGAGCCTTGAACGTGTTTTTTTCTTTCCTCTTTTGCAGACTGGAAAATTAATTTTGAAACCTAGGCCTCATGTTCAGTAAGGGCTGTCTTCCTTCAGTTTTTTCCACTGCCATGGAAACCAAAAATGACCTTTTTAAAGGTAGTATGACAGTAAAAAACAAACAGGACTGGTTGTCGCTGCCTGGGAGTGAGTCTTACACAGTCGACAGTGAAAGTGTGCAATATTTCTTTCTTGAATATTTATCCAAATTTTTTGTTCATATTATCAGTGCTTTTTGCTACTTCTGATTACCTCTTTTTCAGTATTAATGTCACTTTTTTACTTCAGCTAGAACAGAACATACAGGTGAAGTATGTTAATCAGCTACAAAGTTGAACTTGAAAATCAAACCTCATTTGTGTCATGTGTCTCTTAAGTTCTTGTAAATAGCAGAATGATGCCAGTGTTTGGGAAAAGAAGTAAGAGTTGCTGTATGGATTTTCTTGTTCTCATGAACAGTATTGAATGGAGCACTTACCATTCCTGTGATGTTTTATTGGCGCATTTACTCATTACAGCTATTCTTGTCTCCTGGTCACTCTATGGAACTGGTTCAAAGGCTTGCAAAAAGACCATCTGTCTGTGCTGGAGAAAACTGGTCTTACCATTTAAGAACTTGGCAAATACATCAAGAGTTGTGTTTATCGAATTGTAAATATAGTGCACCAGCCACTTTCATTGTGGTCATACATAGCTCCTTGGATTGATCTGGTTCACAACACTGTTTTAAGGTTTTAGTGTTTTAAAAGTTGTCTTAAATTGCTTGCATCTTCCTGATTGTAAGTTTGTACTGTATCTTAAGTCCACATGACCATTCTGAGTGGATTTTTATGCTCTGATAGTCTGGATATGAAACTAGTGTTGCAAATGTGTACCTTGAGATTTGGCAAAGAAAATATAAAGGGTGCCACAATAAACTAACAATATTTGTTATTCAGAGTGTTAAAAACAAGCTTTGGATGTTATATGCATAAAGTCTAACTTTTTAATAACTGAAATTGTAAAGAATTTTAAGAGTTGTTCAAGGTGCCTTTTTATTGTTTCAAAACTCTTAATTGAGTAAAACTGCAAAGCTGTTGCAACTTGAGTATCTCCTACTACAAAGTAGACTGGCTTTTAAAGACAGCCTATTGATGTAACTGTCAGTTGAGACATTAACAATTGTCTCCTGTCACTTTCCACTACATCATCTGCCTATCCATTATTTTCAATTGCTGTATATTTTGTAGGTAAATGTGAATAAAATAAATTCTTTGTATAAACAGGTGTTACCTTTTGTACTGTGCAAATACAGATCTCAAATGAACACAGAAGATATTCAGAAATGTATAGCTGAAGTCTGTAACTTTTATATTGGACCAACAGTATTTGATGTGGTTCTTGCAGTCTAAGATACTGACACCACATTCCTGCTACTTTTGTGCCCTGCGGGTCACATCTGTCTCTTAAGTGCTGCTAAAGGAAATTCATTCGACTTCTGCCTTCTTTGAGCCGTTTGAACTGGGGGAACATCCCGGAGTAGACAGCGCTTGTACTAGTCATCTCGGCGGCTAAAAGGATCCTGTTGACGCATGGCTTAGGAGCTTGTAGGGGTGAGGGTCGCCTTACCGCTGAGCGTAGGTGCATTTGGTAGATCTTGCCAGCGATGCTCGCTCGGCCGGCTGCCGGGCTTGGGTGTGCGCCGAGGTTGGCGTTGCGGTTGCGCGGTCTGTCAATGGAAGGCTCGTCCCGGGGCGGGACCGCTATAGACGAGTGAGGGTGGCGACCGGACCTGACGGGGCCCGGTTGCGCCTGCGTGCGGTCTCACACGTGGGTGCGCCGGCGCCGAGCGGCTCGGTGGCCGCGGAACTATGGGGAAGAGCCGGGCGCGGCGATTCCGCAGGGCCCCTTTCTCCCCTACTGGCTCCGAGCAGTGCCGTAATGGGGAGAGCGGATGCGAGGACGAGCCGGCTGTGGAGCTGCTGGAGAAGGTGCGGGCGAGAAGTGGGGATGGGTAGTGGCAGGGCGAGGAGGAGGGCGGAGGTGGGGGCGGGCTCGGGCTCGGCGCGGTCGCCGTTCAGGACCGAGGGAGCGGGACAGCCACGGCCCGGGTCGGCGCGGAGGAACTGCGGGGCCCGCGGGATCTCTGCCTCCCCAGCAATGTCGGGTGGAGGAGCCGTGGGGCGTCCTCCGGCGCTCGTCCATCGCTGCTGCCGCCGTGTCGCTTCTCCAGCGTCACGGCTGCGTCCGGCGCGACTCGGCGGGGAGAGGCGAGGGCTACTGCTTCTCGGCCTGGGCCAGGGACCGGCGGAGAGAGAGGTCCAGCACCCCGTCCGGGCTCTCGTTCTCGCCTTCCTGACCGGTTCAGAGGGAATGGAGACGGTCGGGTGGCTGGTACCCTTCGTCTCGGGAGAGGCTTTGGAGGAGGTCTTGCAGTGCTTGGGTTCAGTCTACCGTACCGGAAAGTTTTCCTGTAGGTAGCCTGAGCGATGAGTCCAAGATGGGCATGTAAGAAATAGCTACTAGAAAATGATGAAAAAGACCGCACTTAGTCACTTGATTGCCATATCCAAGGTTTTGATTTTGCTGTTACAGATGTAGTTTAAACCTGTGCATGCAACTTTAGAATTAGAAGTAAATAGATTTATTCACTTCCTTGATAGCGTTCCCTCCCCTTTTTAAAAAAACCATGGTATTTGAAAGTAGAGGTCTCACCAGTGCCAGCTAGTGTCAAATCTGTGTCTGACCTATGGCTCTCTTGTTAAACTCCCGGAATAGTATTTATCTAGTCGTATAGTTAACACACATAACCAGGCAAAGACTTACAAACTTTCGTAGAGGTTAAAAGTTCTTGACTTTATTGAGAAGCAGTAAAACAAGAGCTAGGCCTGTAAATTGAAAGGCAGGGTCGTTTCACTCAATAACTTCCACCGATCTTTTCCCTCTTCCCTAATCTGCCTTGTCTATGTCTTTGCAGCTGCAGCATCCAAGTGCTGAATTGAGGGAGTATGCCTGTGCCAGTATTTCCAAGCTGTTGCAGCAGAAACATGTAATCCCAGTCTTTCTGCAGAGAGATGTTGTCCGATGTTTAGGACCATTGTTGATGGATCACAGTTTAGCTGTTCGTGAAACAGCTGCAGGTGCTCTCCGGTAAGTAGTTGCTAATATTTTGTTAGAATGAGCTACTCCTGGCATGGCAAAGAAAAGAATAGTGTTTTGCTGTTAAAGCTGTCAACTTGAATGCTGGCCTGACTTGCATTAGCTCTCTTGTCAGTAGTCATGCCTGTGTCTGTCAGAGTCCCCGAGAAAGGGTTATTTCTTGCTCTGGTAGACAGCCATGAGATTTTAATGTCAGGAGCAGGATCTAAGTTAGGTGCCACTGTTCTGTCTGCTTCCAGTGGAATGTTCTGCTTTCCGTCCTTATGTTAAAAAAACCAACAACTGCAGTATGAAGAAATAGAAAACTTGAACGTTGCTAATATGGTATTTGTGTCTTCATAGTGCAGTGAGTATGGTGAGCTAGTTAGAGAATCCACACACATAGATGGCTCTTTGAGAAACTTGTAGATACTGAGCAGCATCATTTTGAGTTGGTGTTCTTTGGTCAGAACTATACCCTACTTTATTTGTATAAAAAAGAATGTTGACAAGTATCAGCATTACATGTCATATCTTACATTGAATAATATCTAACAATTTATTTTAGTACAGATTAGCTTTTTAGTCATGCTATACAAGTAAGTGAAAAGATTTTTTTTTTCTTAACACCTATGTTACTCTTTTATGTTAATGCAGAAGAAGATGAAAGTTACTAATTAAACAAAAAGTACTATAACCTTCAGAGAAGAATAGTGATTGCATGTTTCTTTTGAAACATTCCTGGAAAGTATTGCATCTCATCCAAAGCATTTTTTTTTTCTTCCCAGAAATCTAAGTGCTTGTGGTGGATTTGAAGTTTGTGATGACATGGTAACCAAAGACATCATGACACCCCTTGTTGCACTTCTGAAAGAGGTGTGGGTTTTTTTTGTTCTGGATTTAAAACTGATCTAGCTATTTAGTTATCCCATTTTCAAAACTAGCTCAAGTTCTGTACCTATTATGAAGATAAGATAATCCAAAGTTCTTTTAAAAGAATGTTCCTGTATATTTAGTAGTGCAGTAATTAATCCAGAGAATTCACACCACTTGCTTCTGCTCCCTGACTTGCTAACTTGGCAGCAAAACTCACCACAAATCCTAGGATGATTTTTTACATAAGTGATCTGGAGGTTTTTGGGTCTGTACCATCAGTCAAGAGAAGTCTATTACTGTCAGTCAGGATCCAGATCCAACATTTTAATGGCAGCTTTATGCTAGTGAAGTTATTTTTGTAAATTATTTTCTCTAAATGAAAGCTTGTATTTACAGTTGGGTAGTTACTGCTATTGTAGGATACTCTGTGCTGAATACCTGTTCTTTGTTTGGTCCAGGTGTTGAAGTGCAGTTTGGAAATTGCATTGAATTCTGTCACCTGCTGTCTTTGTTTGAGCAGCCTTGAGCAATATCATCATTTTCTGTATGTTTTTTTTTCCCCCATTTTAAAACATAGAATCATAGAATGCACTGGGTTGGAAGGGACTTTTAAAGGTTGTCTAGTCCAACTCCACATATATTACCCATATATGTGAGTAACAGCATTATTGTAAAGTACAGCAAAATATTAGCCAAATTAATCTTTGTGATTAGAAAGAACTGTTGAAATTTGTATACAAACTGTATTAGTGAGAAACAGCATTTCAGGTTCTAAGATTTATTTATTCAGTATTTATTTATCTAAAAATGCTTCTGAAGACTATTTAATAAAAAGCAAGTGTCTTTCTACAAAAGAAAAAAGAACTGTCAATGATTTAATTCTATTGTGGCCCGGTTCTCATAGAGGAAATCATAGGAAACTAGTCAGGTTTCCTGGTAATAAACATTTTGTGAGAGATCTGTCCATTCACTCTGCTACTAATCTTCTGTTTTTTGCTTTTCTTCTTGACTTGTTTGTTTCCCAACACTGGTTCTCTTGGTTGGTTGTAGTGTAGCACTGGACTAGATGCTAACCAGGCCTCTCCAAAGAAATGCAGAGAGATGAACAAAAATTATACTGAAGACATAGCCAATGAGGCTATTAATTTGCTGTGGAATGTATGGTAAGTGCTGTGTAAATAGTGGCCTTTTAGAATAGCTAAAATAATTTGTTCCAGAAAAAGCATGTAATTGAGGCAGAGAAGAAATGACTGTCCTTGCATGGGATGGTATATTCAGTTCCTGATTCTGATACCCACTTTTGTTGCTCCTTTGTTGTTAACCCTCATCTGGTCTTAAATACCAATTTATCTTCCACCATTAAATGATTTTTTAAAGTGAAGGATTCTAAAAGTGCACAAAGTTGATATTTAGTTTTAGGAGAGTGACAAAATTTATTTTCTACTGTTGTTCATCCTGTGTTCTGATATTGTTTTTAAATGCGTGCTGTCAGTCTCCTGTACAGTTTGTCTTGTGGAGTCTTGCATGCACTTCCTGTAGATCCTTACTGTGATACAAGAGATAGAAAAAATGAAATTCTGGACAGTGGTCTCCAGTGTTGTGGAAGTATGAGGACTTTTTGTACTAGGACAGAGGTCTCCAGTGTTGTGGAAGTATGAGGACTTTTTGTACTACTTCCTCTCTCTGCAGGTCAGCTCAAAAATTAATATTAAATGTTTGGACAAACTACACCGTAGTGACTGATAGAAATCTACGTAATTATGTGAGAAAGACTTTGAATTGTTCCATGTACCAGGGGAGATTTACCTTGGATATTAGGAAAAAAATTCTTTATTGAAAGAGTGATCAGGCGTTGGAACAGGCTGTCCAAGGACGTGATGGAGTCACAGTCTCTGGAGATGTTAAAAAATTATGTAGACATAGTACTTAGAGACATAGTGTAGTGGACATAGTGCTGTTGGGTCAGTGGTTGGACTTGATGATCTTAGAGGTCTTCCCCAACCTTAATGACTCTAGTTTGCCTTGGAGACATCAGGTAAAGGAAGAGAAATGGCAACACTATTAATACAAAAAAGGGCTATAAACACTGAAGTGATAAAAACCTCTTTGTAAAGATTTTGAATTTTTTGTTGTTTACATTCATTTTGTAACAGCAACATGTGATCAGACACTTTGATCCCTACACAATTGTGGTTTGTACTGTACACTATTTCAGTGACATTGCCTCTGTATGGTATGGCTGGTGACTCAAGGACTTATTTATAAATTGGTTTTGTGAGTTTTTTCTATGGATTGTAATCTAGAGTAGTACAGAAGCTGCTTACAGAATACACAGCCCTTTGTAAATGACTCAACCATGTTTTGTGTTGCTTTCATAGACATAAGTGCTTTGGAACAGGAACCATAATCATTAAGTGAGCTGTAAATCACTCCCGTATTTTGAATGTTGTGGCAATGACTGAACTGCTGAGTTCATTGCTATATTTAGTACTGATAAAATTTGAGCTGGCATTGGTGCTGATACAATTTCAAAAGTAAATTTTGGAAGACTCTTGTAACTAGTTAGGGTCACGTACTTTCATGGTCTGGGTTTGACTAGTATCATTTTAAAAAATGGGAATAGCTGTGAATACTGAAGAAAACAAATTCCACTGTTGGATAAATTGCAAATGTCGCATTTAGCATTGATTTGAGAGAGTCATTCGCTACTGGAATGGGCTGCCCAGGGAGGTGGTGGAGTCACCGTCCCTGGAGATGTTCAAGGCACGTTTGGACGTGGCACTTGGTGCCATGGTCTAGTCTTGAGGTCTGTGGTAATGGGTTGGACTTGATGATCTTTGAGGTCTCTTCCAACCTTGCTGTACTGTGATACTGTGATTTAGTATGCATTTCTGAATGGTAAAAGTGCTCATTTTCTGGAGGAAGTGAACATTGATGTGAGAGGTGACAGCCTCCGCTGTTGTCACTGGGTTCATGGCTGCAGGAAGTCCTGGAGTGGCCTGTGGCCCACAGCTGTAAGCTGTCTTTCAAGATCTGACTGGCTCTGTCTGTTTGGGACAGTACTTAGGGTCCTGAATACTGTGTGTGAGGAAGCGGCTGTCAGAAGCCACCTCTCAAACATATCCAAGGTGTTGCAGCTTCTCTTTCTCCACTTTGTATGGAGTTGGTCATAACCTTGGTAATGAAGCATCATGTTGACTGATGTGTAATTCTTAGTTAGATCTTCAAAATGTAACAGTGAGTATGTGATGGGTTTGGGAGCTCCCCGCCCCCCCACACTTTGTAAAATGACCCAGACTAGAACTCAGTCGGCTGGAAGTTTAGATGAAGCTCTATTTACAGCTCAGCACAATATACAAGCAGATATATACACTATATACAGCAATATTTACAGAAATATACAAGGTAAAGGTAATACAGAAACACAACAGCCCTCCCAGAAATCAGAGACCCCAGGAGGGGCTCCCAACCACCCTTCCACCTTCTCCCCACCCCTATACCTTACCCCAAGGTTTTGAGGATCGGCCAGAGGAGGAGTTAGAAGAAAAAGTGGTTAGTGAATTAATTTGTCGGAGAGAAGAAGCCAGAAGTTGCAGGATAGCCCCAGACACTGTCCCAGAGCCCGTGACCAGCCCGACTGACTTATCTAATGTTTATGTTCTTAGTTTTATCTGTTGTCAGCAAGCCTATGAGTGAAGTAGACATCACCATTGTTTCCTTTTCACAGCCTATAATATAATTTTCTCTATTAAAATATTCCAATTAGCCTCAAACCAGCACAGAGTATGTGTTACTTTAAATGTTGTTGCAGTAGTTTTTCCCGTGAAAACTGTGTTATTAATCTTTTTTTGTGCATTAGTGAATGCAACAATACTGCAGTACACATATTCAATAAAGAAGGATGTTTGGAGGCTGTGTTACAGTGCATGAAGAAATTTTCCACAAATGTGGATCTGGCAATCTCAGTAGGTAAGTTGTTAAGAGGGAAGATTAGGTTTTAAAGGTGTGGGTGTTTTGTTTTTTTTTTTTTTTCCTTTACTATATGACTGTTACACTGATGTCACATCCATTGTATAGTGCTCCTCCCTTAACATTACTTAAGCTTTATACTGAATGTAAGACTCAAGTCCTTTCTGAACATCACATCATTCAGAAGTTGACATGTCCTGTGATTGTTTTCAGTCCAAAGGAGAATGACTTACTGGTGGTTACGTGGGAGGAAAAATTGTGTGGAAAGCAAATTCTGGACATACGCTATTTTTTGTCATTTTGTTTTCTGGTTTTGCTAATGAAAGGTTTAATTTGTAGAGCAAAGGACATAGTCCACCTGAAAGAAAAAAAAAAAAAAAAAGCAAAAAGCAAAAGACCAAACCAACCAAAACACTGGAAGAGCTCCTTATCACTTTGAATGTGGGTTTATTAGTACTGGTGTTGTAGTCTTAGTGGTCTTACAGGTGTATGTATTTGCAGTGTTTTTTTGGCATTGTCTCTAGTTGGTGTACAATGGAGGAATTGAACTTTGAGTAGCTGAAATTAATGCAGCCAGTCTCATGTGTAGTGTGGTACTGTACTCACTTGTTTCATATACAGGTTTGCCACAGAATATTTTTTTTATCTAAAACAGCTAGTGAAAGACAGTGTCATACCTTTACAACAGGATGCTGCATGAAAGGCTGTTTTCTTGTGTCTGTGTTTCATTACTCCAGTTTTCAGAAAGATAATGCTTTCTCATCAGGAGACTGAAGCCTACTGTTTGGTTTTCTTAATTATATTTGTTGTTGTTGTTTGTTGCAGCAAACTGCTTGCAAGCAGTGACAGAAGATAATCCAGATCTTCTTTCTTCATTTAATGCTTCTGCACAACAAATACTGGAAACTGTGATGTTGTGTTCAGAGAGCACAATGAAGCATATCCTTCTGAGAACATTGATAGCAGGTATGATGCTCAAGGGTGCCCATTGCTGTATGGTGGAGAGCGTGGGAGGTAGAGGCTTGGAAGGACAGAATGCTTAGTCTGCTCTGTTGTAGTTTGGACATCTGATTTTCAAAGCCTCTATAGATGGTTTATGAGGTTATTTTTGCTTTTTGGGGATTGTGTTGTGGAGTGACCAGGTATTTTTAAGACTGTCTTATATGCTTCATTCTGAATTCAGTGTCTGCTCAGTGTGATAACCCATTGTAACTGTTCATTTGGCTTTCAACAGTGAAGTGAGTTGATAATAAATAGTACAGGAATCATTTGGATTTTAATAGACATAGATTTTTACCTCTGTATGTCTGTCTGGCGTTCTTCTTTATACCTCAACTGCTCAACCATGGTGATTTTTGATACTGAAATGTAATTAATTTTGAGAATTCTTAGAAAATGGTTTCACTTGTGTAGATTTGTTATTGCAGGTAAAAAGTGTCATCAGGGTTGTTCCACATATTCTGAGTTTACTTACATACTGAAATTTACTAGTTATAGCATAGTTATTACAGATGAGTGTGTGTGCAGTGCTGAACAGAAAAACATACAAGTTTGGAGAGAAAAGAACATTCATATTGAGTATTGTAGATAGTGGAGGCTGTGTGCCTACACATCCAGAGCTGGGAATTGGGTTTTTTAATGATTTTTACGTTTCAACTATCTCATATTTAGGTACTGTCTGGAATATCAAGGATACCATTCCACCAGGCAGCCTGGGAAGCATGGTTAATGCAATCCTGAAGATTTTTTCAGAATCATTAGCAATAGATGCTGGTGAAATGATTATTCGTATGAACGAAGCTGAAAGGAACAGGTTAAAGCTTGCTGCAGAGGCAGAAACAGAAGAAAACACGAGTGATGCTGTAGACAACTGTGTGAGTGAAGATGATGGCATGAAAGAAATACCAAAAGAAAATGTCAGAAGAGAAAATGACATTTCAGATCTACTTCCAGTAAGTGTGTCTGTCTGGCTCTTGAAGAACTTTTGGCTGAGCATCTGATTCAGCATTAGCTAAACTACCTGTAAGTGTTGCTAATCCTTACTTCCCAGATAGTTTGAACTAAAACTTCAAAGTGAGCATGGAGAATTTCAGCACAAGTTGTTGCAATGTGGTCAAGTTGCACAGCATATCAGGAAAGCACACTTCCACTTTTATCTTCTAATGGAAGGTATAGGCTTACCTGACATTTCTACCTGTAGCTGCTGCAGGAAGTTCTGATTTCTGCATAAGGCAAGTGAGATTTTTAATGGTTATAACCATTCAGTCATGAGTGGATATGGCTCAGAGGTTAGCAAACGTGTTCACTACTGTGTACATGAGAAGAGTAACAACTATATATTTCTGTTATGGCTTAAGCTAACAGTTGGTAATCTTTTCTGTTACAACCTTAGTGCAGCTGGTGTTTCTTGAAAGTAATTTTTCTTCTGAAATGTCCAACAGAAAGATAATAAATAATGCCTCTTGGTTTTGTGGTTGTTTTGTTGTTTTTTGGGTTTCTTTTTAAGTTTTGGTGTAGGATGAGAGCAGGAAATGTCTGGATTGTATTTTTAGCTAAGAGCTTGGGTACTTTATGTTGTGCTGAAATGTTGTTTCACAAAATTAAATTTGGTTCATGCTTTTATTTTTTTTTTTTAGTTTGATACATGGGAACTGAATGAAGTGACAGCTTTACTGACAGCTCAGCAGACCGCTCTGGAAATCATTGTTAATATGTGCTGCAGTGAAGGTTTGTAGGGATCTCTCATTGCAAGTGTCATGGTGCATTTCGTTTCTGGGATAGGCCATGTTTAGTTTGCTGTTTGGTGATCTTAGCTTATAAGAGTGAATGTGCATAGGCTTATTGTCCCTGATATCCTCATCTTGGGAGCAGACTGGATTGTAATTTCTAGTACTAATGTGAGTATGTTTTTCTCATTTAAGTAATTTCTGTTGCTTGCTTGCCTTTTTTTTTTTTTTTTTTTATGACACTACACGTGAGGACATTTAAGAGCAAACAAAAACCACTCATACCAAGGAAGCGTTTCCTAAAAAGTGTTACAGCAAATTCTTTGTTCAGTTAGAGCTCAGTCTTGAGCTTTCATCTGATGCAATGTCAGTGTGAATCTTACTGTAGGATGAGGGCATCAATTTTTTTAAAGCAGATAAATCTTGTAGCCTTGATATAGTTTTGAGATGGCTTTTGCATGCAACTCTGACAATAACGCAGCTTTAGGCTGTTTGGAGTTCAGGAGCAAAAGAAAGGGCTGTTATTCTGAAGGGAGCAGGGAAAAGCTATTCTGTATCTTCTATGAATTCTGATACTCAGTTTTGATAGCTTTCCTCCTAATCTTCAGGAAAACAAATTAGCAATTTGCAAATTCTGTTTAAAAAACCAACACAACAACAAATAACAAAAAACAACCAAACAAAACTAACCCTCCTAAAACTCCTCCAAAACCTCAACACTTTTATTGTTACTACCTTTTGAAAGCCTCATGCAAAAGTAATTCTGTCAGAGTTAACTTTGGGTAAATCTTTCAGGTTCTAATGAAATCTACAGTAATACTCAAATATTCCCAACAGTGATTTTTTTTTTTCACTCCTGCAGTGAAATTTCGCATCTACTATATGAAGCTCCTTTCATAACTGCATTTCTCTTCTAATGAGTTTAATTCATAAGCTCTCCCCTTTAATTGGAAAATCTCTTGTGGATAAGCTGTATATTCTGCTATTCACTCAGTGTAATGTAAGGTTGATAGTGTTGTATTTCACTACAGTACTTTGCCCATTCATGGGCAGACAGAAACATAATCTGTAGAAATTAAGAGGAATCCAGAGGCAGCTGTTCATTTAATTTTCAAGCTATTTGAGGACTAAAATAGCTTTAGCCATTATGCTGAGTTCATAGAAACACTCAACTTGCCATAGAACTGAGGGAAATAATGAAGCTGGCAAGCGACATGTTTCCCGGAATGCTGCTTGGCATTTGTAGGAAGCAGAGTGCTCTCTTCTTAACAGGGACATGGGAATGAAGCCAGGAGATTCCAACATTGCTGTCCAGTCTGTAGGGTACCAGCATTGGTTAAAATGGGATTACCATTGGGAATGCTTCTGTGTTTCCAAGAATATTACAAGAAACCTGATCTTGGTTGTGCTCCAGTAATGTTCCAGACTCCAGACCCCTTGCCACTCACTGAAAATATACAATGACTGCTATCTTTGTTGTTGCTGAATTGCATGGTCAGCTCCTATGGTTATAATTAAGTTTTCAAAGGAAATTTTTGTTTGCTTTGTAAAGATCCGGATGGAATTCTTTAATAGTGGCAAGAGACTGACTGAAAGGGAAATGTCTGCTTTGTTTTCATGCTTGTTGCTGCTGTGGATTGGTAAACCATAAAAGACAACGATTTTCTTACACAAAGGCTATTGACACCAGCATTCTGTGGCTGTAGAACTAATTGGTTGTTACCATAAGCAAAAGATGATGCTTATGTGATCAAGTTACTGCAGCCCGATAAGTTATTTTGCATCAGCTAAGCAGTAGTCATCATCTCCAAAGAAAATCTGAAGCTGCTGCACCAGGCAGGTGAAATGCATTCATTTAAACTTCTAAACTTCTATTGCTGTATTTTAAGTGAATGAATTCACCTTTTGCCAGAGAAAAAGTACATGGCTGTTAGCATAGTTTCTACCATACCTAGATCTTGCATGAATCTGCATTATTGGACAAAATGACTTAGGGGTGAATATGTATTTTCTTGGTTTTTTTTTTTTGGTTTTTTTTTTTTTTTACATTAGTTAAATACCCTGACCTATGTACTCAGGCAGAGCTTTCACCTGTCAGTGAGGAGGATCAGTCCAACCTGTAGACTTAGGACTTTTGTAAGCAGCAGTGTCACATCAGTTAAAATGTAACCAGGTTTAAAACAACTTTAGATAAATCAGTGTAAACCCTGTGGACATAATGTATCAGTTTAAATATAAATGATGGACTTAGCTTGTGCTTGTCAGGCCAAGTCTGCCTTTAGCCATGGACAGATTATTCGCTTTACAATAGCTGTGGCCTTGGGTCATACAGCCTCAACCCCTGTCTCCATGTCTGCCCCTACAGATCAAATCAAGTTTAGAGTGTAAACCTAGTTCAGGTTTATAACTATAAACGTACTTTTAACTTATTTATAACAAATTGCCTGAAATAGATAACAGATGACCTGGATTGCTTTGGCTTGCTTTACTGTCATCATTTCCTTTCAACTGGCCTTACTGTAGAGACAGTATCATCTTCATACTGCCCAGTCAGAGAACGTCTTTTCGTGGCTTCAGAATTGCCAGAGAGAACAGTTGCCTTAAACCAATTGCAGTTAGCAAACAAATTGACTTAAACTGCTGTATACGCATGCTTGTATCTGCCTCAAAAAGTAAAATGGTACAATCCAAGTTAAAATTTTAATAAATGCTTTATGAAATATTTCTCCTATAGCTTTTCTGGTATCTTTTAAGTGAGGCATGCTTAATATCAGAGTGAAATACCTGCATATGAAGAACCTTCCTCAGAATATTTGTTGCCTGAGTGAACTATATAATAGTTTGGGGTTTTTTTTAATAAAACAGTTTAAATTAATTAGAACTGTGGCTTACTTAGTTTATGTGGACTTCACTAGAGTCCAAGAGCTTAAAGACTCCTAAACCAAGAGGTGGAGCCAAGTGTAACTGAGAAGTAGGATACCTATTACATGAGTGTTGTTACATTTACAAGTCTGCTTTCTGTTCTCAGATCCCTCTGATGACGAATGGGAAGAACTCTCCAGCAGTGATGAAAGCGACTTGTTTATGGAAAATTCATACAATGAGGGAGGTGGGCTGCTAATGTCACCCCTGTGCCTCTCTGATGAGGTTAACTCAGCATTTCTTAATAACCTCATTCCAAAGAAGGTATTGTCTTTTATTTCCAACACACGATACAGTCTTCCCCTTGTGCTTTACAGTTTAGGCAAAGAGATAATCCTAATACATCTGGAGAAAAAGTAACGTTTTTTAAAATTAGTTTAGCTTCACTTTTTTGGACTGGAGGTAGATCATCATCAAATGAGCTGTCTTGACCTAAGTAATTTCTTCATGTAAGTGGCAGTAGAAGATTTATGGACTTCACAAATCTGGTTGGTTTGGGAGTTTTGTTTGTTTGTGGTTTTGCGTTGTTCATATTGCTTTATTAATTTGGCTTTGTCAAAATAGCAAGGTTATTCCTTGATTTTGAAGCGAAAAAGATTGCCTACAAAAAGAAAGTAAACCTGGAGTAGAAGCATGACTGACAGATTTCCATATTAACTAAGGGAGGTGGAAGTAATGTGAATGGCTACAGCCAGCATTGAAGATGTGCAAATTCCTCTTCCCTCTTGTTTTATACGTTGCGTTTGAAGCACAATATTTGACACTGACAAGAATTCAGATGTTCTTGTTTCAGAGTTGTTTTGCTCATTCTTTAGAGTTGTGAAGATGCAGTTTGTCATTTGAATTGGTTAATATGCTAGTTCACCAGCACTGTAGAATTCTGACCCAAGACATCAAGGTGTGAGATGAAAACATTTATGGCTTTTGTACTCGATAGCAAGCAGTCTTAAGTTTCACGGCAAGGTCTTAGACTTGCAACTATCTGAAAATTCTTTTAGAGGAATCTGTAAGAAGCAGGATCTAAATGAAAGAGAGTAGCAGAGACTTAGAAAATGACGTTTTGTTCAGCACAGTTTGGTACTTAATATGCTGTGTTTAACCCAGTGTATAATTGCATCATTTGAGTGACTGAGGAATTTTCTGGTGTTTTTAGCAGGTGAGACACTTACTACCAGGAAAGCTTTGAAATGCATAGCTTGAAATATCTGTTTTACGTTATCCTAAAATGTCAGTCTTTCCTTCAAACACACAAACCAACTTTATTGCTAAACCTTTCTTTTACCCCTCCCCAGATACTTGAAAAAACTGCGTTTCCGAACAATGCTGCTCTAGACATCTGTATGCACAATGCGTCTTGGAAACCATTAATTAAAAAGTAGGAATTTCCTTGTCTCTCTTACTATTTTTCAGGTATGTTCAGTTGTTTTAGAACCCTTAGAAGGATTGTCTGTCTTTGAGGTACTTTTAAGATCTGGACAGTGGCAGCTCTGATACAGTTTTGAATAAATTCATAGGAATGGCTTTGTAAACTGCACACCAGATCAGACTTATTTAATTCAAGTTTCTTCTTCATGCTTTGATACCTGTTTTCAAAGAGCTCTACTAAGTCATGTTTTTTGTTTATTTCAGACTGAATGCAGTGCAGTGTAGAGCTTTAACGTGTCTCCATAGCATTTTATTAGTGTCAGATATCGATTGTCTTGGAGGAGCTTCAGCACTTCAGTCTCTTGCACAACATCTCTCACAGCTAGTCTTTTCTAAAATGGGTAAGATGTTTAGTAAAGGGGTTTGCTACCCCTCTTTGCTGATCATATAGATATAAGGTAGCCGTGTACATTGTTTTATGCAGTTTTATTACTGATTTTATCCCTTTGGCCTTTTACAATAATGCTATTGACAGAAGCGTGCTGACAAAAGCAATGTATCCCGATAATGCGTTCATTCAAATTGCGTCTTCAGCAAGTGTGATCCTCATGCAAGAAAATGCTTTACTTTACAGAAGGTCACTACGTTAGTGGATGAATCCTGCCTTGCTGTGGTAACAGAACTGTTCAGTGAAGAACTGTTATTGTCATTGTGCTGGTTTGATCAATCAGACAACCCATGAACAAGACGGGACATTCTCTTTTTAAATGTGCTAACTAGCCTAAATAGACATGTGAAAAAAAGGGTATCCAGCATAGTCTTTCACATCATTTTTTCTGGGAATCTTATGTAATTATGGCAAAGGTCATTGTTGCAAAAATCTCTGGAATGTACATGTTTACTACCTAGAAAAGAGAGCAGCCACCTTGTCATCAGAACAGGCTTTATGCATATGACTGCATGGCTTTACTGAAAATAGATTTGTAGTAACAAAACATGCAAAGTTTTTATAACTGAATATTACAGCTGTTCAACTTACTGTTTTGGTGGTGGTGTGATTTCAATGGAGAAGGCAATAAATTTAATTTTCCTGAAATACTATTTTCAAATACCCAAATATCTTGGTAAACACTAGAGTGTATCTACTGTAGCTCTTCTAAAGCACATTATTTCATAAAGATACTGAGATGATTTCTCCATATGTCTATCAATATTATTGGATGGTCCAGTGTAGATAGATAGCATTTCCAACTGCCTCCTGTAATTTTATACATCAAATCACTGTCATTCCAGTAATACTGTTGGACCATTTACAGTATGGTCTCTCCGCTACTGACATTACAGAAGCTGAGATTAAAAAAAAAAGGCAACCCACCCACCCCTGATTTCAAGCTGATGATCTGGTTCCCTGACAGGCTTTTCCATTCAGACTATTCTGACAACTTGGTTTTGGTTTAAGGTCATGGATGATGTTTTTTCAAAAAATAAGGAGAACCTCTTAAAGGCTGGAAAGGCCTGCCAATTCTCAAAATTGTCAGAAAATGTTTTTCCTAAGACAGATCTGTTGAAGTGTGGCAAATGCATGGCTTTGTCATTTCTTGCCTCTCAGAAGCTTGCTCAGTTTTCTTCCTTTCAAGCATCTTCATTTGTAGGCATGAATGCAATGTAGGTAGTTATTATTTGCTGTAGTGTATAGGGTAACACTGCCTTAATGTCTGAAAATGCATCTGCTTGCATAGCACACATTTTTCTCAGTGTCATTAAAGGCTATGATCAGTCTAAGGAAACATTGTTACTGAGACTAGTGCTTGAAAAACTAAAATGCACAAAATGAAAATAAATATGAAGACATATGCGAGGAAGTTCACGTAGAATATCTGCCTCATGCTTGAAGAGAAGCACTTCCATGACTTTGAGGTATACATGTTGTGCTTTGCAATAGTCAGAAAATTCTTAAATGAAACTGGAGAAGTGGCTAACTGAAGATGGTGGGTGGTAATAAATTGGTTTAATGCCCCAAGTCTATTGTTGTTAACATAATATTTTTTTTAATAGTTAAATGCTATGTAATGGAATCTGTCAGATAGAATTGATAACATACCAGACGTGGTTAGAAGGAATTTTGTGGTTTATGGGCTGAAAAAGGGGCTTAAAGATCTAGTTGGGAAAGGAGGAGATAAATATTAAATAATCAAGAGTTTCCGCATCTGGAGTAGTCTGGAAAATAAGAACACATTATAGGAAAATAAAAAGCTTCAAGAAATGCAGAACATGCATTGAAGATGATGGCTGGTATTGAAGTATAATTCAGTGCTTGAGTCATACATTTCTGAAAGGTTATTAAACCAGTGGAAAACATGCTCTTTTTATGAACTGGAAAGAGTCTGGGATGCTGGATGCCTAAAAGGCCTGCATAGAAGACAGAAGAAAGGAGTTAAAGTATGCAGTCAGCTTCTGTAGTTTTCTCAATTCTTATATCATGGCCTCCATGTGGTACCAGTTTTCAAGTTTCTGTTCTGATGGTGGTTGTTTGTACCATACATTAAGACACAAGTGTCTTAGCCAGGAATGTGCCTGAAAATGAGGACCGACTGTGGTCTAACCTCCAGATGCAATTAATGCTGAATTCAAATAAATCACTATGGTTACAAACCTAGAGAGACCAGTCTCTGAAAATCCAGCTCTTCCTGTTTGTGGTAATACCTGGAGGAACAGCTAAGGGATTAAGGAATTTGTATTTCTTTGCTTCTCGTGTCCTTAATCTTAGATTTTAACTTCTGACTCTGGGTTCAATTCTTTGACAGAACTCCCTACAGACACAGAATTCCTGGAAGCCATAACCAGTGCTTTGAGGGCTCTCCTACAAACAATGGCATCAAAGAACATTTCCCAGGTAAAAGCTTTCAAACTCAAATGCTCTGGTAAGTTCAAATTCATGTGAGATTGTGTCACAAAGGTTTTGAAACAAAACCATTTAAATAAACTGCTAAATTTCAGCAACTGTGAACAGTGAAAGAACAGATTTAGTAGCAATCAGTCTTGGTATTTTTCATGGACCCTACCGGAACACTTTTACCTGTTAAGAAGGAGATACATGAAAACAGATGAAAGACATTTCAAAACCAAAATAGCAATAAGCCACAGGTAGTATCTTTAGGAGATGGATATGCTGACAAAGATTTAGTAAATTAGCACCTGGATTCTTTATTTCCTGATATCATCTAGTTGAAGCTGGTTCTCCTTCTGAAATCTTGATTGGACATGAATTAGTGAGCTAATTATGGGAATGAAGCATAATGGTTTGTTATACAAAGTACTAGATGATCTCTTGGTCCTTTCTGGCCTTAAAGTGGAAAATGGTCTTCTATTAAGTTATAATGAGCTGGAAATAGCTATTGAGCTAGGTAAATTTGTGAAAGTCTCTTTAGCCTCTGAACTTTATCCTTCAGTTTCGTGACAGCCTTGATTATGTTCTGGAAGAAACACCTTAGGAATTTGAAGGGGAGAGTTTAAATGTTTTCTTGCTACTTATACTCTGAGAAATCTTGTACAGGACTTTGTTTCTCTGTTATAAATTTGCCTCTGTTGCATTATAAAAAAATGTAAATGTCACATTTTAAAATTTCCATGAAAATATGTCTTTTTTAATCTCTTGCTAAGCAGTGTATGACTCCTGAGCAGCTATTGGCTTTATGTGAAGCTGGTATTCACAGCAGCAATGCCACTGTTAGAGTGAATGTAGTGAGCATCCTTGGAATTTCTGGCAGCGTCCTGGCAAAAGGACAAGATACATCTGAAACACTAAAGGTGAAAGGCAAACTTTGCTTTGCAAACCTAAACCAGTTTTGCTACTTTCAATTTTATTAAGCATTGCTGGAAAAATAAAATGTTGTCTCATTTCAGATGATTGGAAAATTTCTTCTTGAGGTTGCTATGAAGGAATCTTCTCTTGTGGTAGCAGGAGAAGCCTTGGATGCACTATTTGATGTATTTGCAGATGGTAAAGAAGCAGAAAAGGCCGCAGTACAGATCAAGCTGCTTCCAGCACTGAAAGAATTTCAGCCAGTGTTCAAAATGAGGGTAGGCATCAAATGTAGCCAGCTCAGGGTCTCAACACACAATGTGGGCAAAAGCTTTCAGATTTGAACTGCAAGAAGAGAGAATTAACTGTGAATGTTTGGCTTTATAAGATAACAAAAAAAAAAAAACAAAACCAAAACCAACTCCCCAAACAAACAAAAGACCAACTAACCAATCAAGCAAAACACAAACAACCCACCAAATAACTGAATTCTTGATATTCTGCTGTGAAGGAAAGGCAATAAGCTTGCAGTTTGTGGAACCATCAGGGTAACAACACAGCATCTGCACTGCAACATGAGCATTACTGATGTTCAGCTCACTGTATTGTGCTGGTAGCCTTGTGAAGAAAACAACTGGCAGATGTCTCTGGAGGAGAACAGATAAACTGATGTGAGAGAAGTCCCTTCTGAAATTACACTGACATGTTTTTTAACTTCTAGTAGTTATTTTTGTTCTGTTGTTGTTTCTTCAAAATACATCATCTATTTTAATTAATCACAAGGTCAAATTCTAAACAGTACTTTTGAGTACATCTTTTGTCTTAAATAATGACCTTTCTTTAGTCAGCTGAAGCCTGAGGAGTGGCTTTGATAGTCTTAACACAAAGCACTGTACCCACAAAATACATACCTGGCAGTGCCACAATTGTTTGGTTAGTTACATGTGCAAGGTTTTTTCATATAAAAAGCTACAGGAAATAAGTGTATGTTTCAGATTTATGAGTGAAATAGCATGCCAACTGTAATCTAGTTTTAGGCAGAGCTGTATTATAGCAAATTGACTTGCTGAGATAATTGCTAGCTACACATGCACATGTGAACCTGTTGGAGCTATCAAACAGCATGGCTAGCATGTCTTGGTAGAAGACCTAGATTGAATTGCTGTGAACTTTAAGTGATCTAATAGGAGAAAATGCTTCATTAGTAAAGTATTTATTTTTGGGGTTTACAGATACGAAAAGAAGGCAAAGGAAAATACAGTACAGATCAACTCTGTGTCCTGGACAATGTGAAGATGAATTTGAGAAGATTCATTGTGTATCAGGAGACACTAGGGAAAACCCCAACTTGAACCATCGAGGAACTTCAAATTTTTCCTTATTGAGTAATGTTTTCCAAATATATAACCATTTTGAGTTTCTAAAATATATTGAGCAGAACAGTTTTGCTTTCATGTCAACACTGTATTTTTCTTATGTTCAGTATTTTTATACTTCTGGGTTGATGCAATATGAAAGTCACATCAGCATAAAAAAAAGATAGCATATGGGTTGTGTTAGCAGTGATAACAATGCGCTCCTTCAGTCCCAAGGTCTGCACATAGCACCACTGTCATTTAGATGTCTGCGTTTATCCTGGCAGAAAAACTAATTGCATGACAAAGTAATTTAGAAAATACTCAGTTGTGTACCAGATCAGGAGAAAAAAGTTTCAAAACTCAAGGTATTTTTCAGGAAACCAAGCAGTGCAGAATGTTTGTGTTTACTATTTGCTCTTACTATTTCTTGAACTCCACAGGCACTTAGGGCGAACTTCTCAAGAGAGGTGTGTGGCAGGTGTGTAGATCACTGTCAGCACTTGGATCTGTTACTTCGTGAGGTTTGTCAAAGAGAAAACTCTTTCAGATTAATTTGTGATACATTCCATATGATAGCTTTTTGCTGTGGAAACTGGTGTGAGAGAATCCTATGCTTATATACCACTATCTGGGTTTATTTTATTTTGATTTGGTATTTCTGAAAATCAAGTTTCTTGATTACTGTTTTTCTTTGTAATTCTACATTAGGATGATTCCGAATTCAGGGAAGTAGTAAGCCTAAGATGTATTGTTTTTATACTGAGATACTATATATAGTAACTTTGTAATTGCTTAAAATACCTTTTTCAAATATTTGTGAAGAGATTTTTTTAAGCTGTAAAACATGGAAACTATCTTTTTAAAATGTCACTGATTGTGAACTTCGATTCATCAAAAGCTTTGGATTTGTTTCTGTGAATGAGATCCTCCATACACATTTGTTAATGGAAAAGACCTCATAACCAAATGCAAAAGCCTTTTGTTAAGTTGATTTTTTTTTTAAATAGGAGGTTTTCTGTCTCTTAATATGCTATCTAAGCACAGGCATCTAGTTTTTGCCCATGATGTTCAGCAGGGAACTACAAAGACCAAATTTGATCAGTTTGTTAGGTTACAATTGTATTGGTTCAAGTTTAAGCTTCCCAGAGGACTCAAAATATAGCTAACAGAAACCAATACAATAATAATAGGATGCCTTCTCCTCTCCCCGCTTTATGGNCGAAGGGAAGACAAGGAGCAGCAGGAACAAGGTAACAAGGTGGTGCTATCAGGTAAATAAAAGGTATATAAAAAGATACTATATATGTATGTGTGTGTATACATATATCTATCTATCTATCTATATATATATAAATAAAACCAGATTGCTGACAATAGGTGGAGGTAGACTCAGGAAGGGAAGACAGGAGCAGCAGGAACAAAGTAGTGCTATCAGGCAGGCAGGCCAGGAGAGAGAGCAACAGGAAGTTCCAGACAGGAAGGGGGACTGGGCTAACCACTGCAACTGGGGTCAAGCAGGCCTGCGGTCAAGTTCAGACCACTCCCCCCACCCAGGAGGGTTGACCCTTTACAACAATCTCTTAGACCGGAAAGTAAGGTCAGGAGCTGACCAGATGACTTGCTTTATGCAATCCTGACCTAATGGTGTTTTGTCAGATTCAAGAAAAGGTGAAATACGAGTTTAAGCAGCTATACTGCTTGGAAGTCCTGTTACTGCTGTTACTTTACAGGAGCTGGATGAAATGTGTGATACCGATGCTTATTAATCAAATTAATGAATGGGGGTGTGGCATCAGGAGGGCTCAAAGGCCTGGCCTGGAGAGCTCCAGGAGGAGTCCTGAGGAGCGCAGAACAGTTGAAATGTTATCCTGGGATTTGGCAGAGGCAGGCAGCAAAGAGGGCTGGAGCGCAACAGCTGAGGAAAGAGTAGTTGGGTGGATTATGACATAGGACTGCACAGGGTGTGGCTTTTAATACTAGTTTTACACTTTTACACTTGCTGTAAACTGCAGATAATAGTCTATACAAGGTGTTAGTGTTTGTTTGGAGCATTTAAAAGGACTTTTACACAGAAAGCTCTGCTCTCATTTTCTGGGTGCTACATCCATCCATGCAGGTTGGTGGTCTCCTAGTTCACTCTCCTCAAAACAGGACTTACTTTGAAGACATATAAGTTGATCTAGGCTTTGGAGGTGTTCAAGTGCAGAAATCTCACAACTCCCATGATGAACTGCCCTTGCTACTAACACTGTTTTGTTTTGGTTGTTGATTTTTTTATTTTGTTTGTACCTAGTAGGACCTCCTCCCAGTGCAAAATGTGCCTCTTTTGTGCTTCGACTGAATGTCACCAAGAAGAGTCTGGCTCCATCTCTTCTTATAACCCTCACTGAGTAGTTAATTTTAACAATTATATTCCCATCTTCTCCAGGCCAAATAAACCAGCTACCTCAGCCCTTCCTTGTACATTGTGTGCTATAGCACTCTCACCATCTTTGGTCTTCTGCTTGACCAGCCATAGTCTGTCTTGTACTAGAAGGTTCCAAACTGGATGCAGTACTCCAGATGTGATCTCATGAGTTCTAAGTAGAGGGAATTAATCAGTTTTCTTGGTCTGCTGGCCGTATACCTGCCACTGAAACGTATTTCTTGTTAGCTGTCATCACTGCAGTGCTGCACTACTGATTTCTTTTCAACTTATTATCCACTAGGACCCTTATATGCTTTCCAAAGCTGCTGTTTGGTCATTCAGTCAAGAGCCTCCCCTGCTTCTTGGTATTAGTCTCCCAGGTGTAGGATTTTGGTCTTTACATCAAGTGTAGCAGTCAGACTTTGGTTTGTGGGGACTATTAGAACAATGAAGCCTGTTGAGTTCTTTAGGTTACTAATGAGAACAAATATTTTGTCTTCAAATATGAATCTGAAAGTTGCTGATAAATATATAGAACATAGGATATCCACTAGAAAACCTGCTTTTCTTAATAATAATTTATGACCCTAAGATTTCTCCTTCCAGTGAAAAGGCAGACTGTCATTTAGATTTATAAACTTTTTTTTTTGTTATGCACTAGTCAGTTAAATATCTTAAAGTGTCTTAATAAGATAGGTGCATAGTATGAAGCATATTGTTTGGAGAAGCATGTGATTTTTAGTGCTTAACAATATTTGCCTCTGTCTTCTGGTACACATGCCATTTCTAGCTAATAGCTTAAAGAGAAATGAGGACATAGGAAGGCATTTTGGTTTCTTGTGAGTTTGTACTAAAACTCTAACATACAAAAACCTAGATATTCCATTCACCTTCTTTCACCTGAGGAGACCAGAGCACTTCACTGAGCTCATTTGGCCAAGGGCATGAAATATTGACAAGCTGCTGGCTCTGTCTCCAGCTCACCAGATATGTTTGGGTTGAAGGAGGGGTAAGCTGCAGCTCTTGTGAAGTGTTTGTTTTGTTAACCTCCTATTTTTAATGACACTTTTATGTGATTTCCTAATGTCCTGTTGTCGCCGAAGTCTACTGCCCTTACCAGTGGCCCATAGCAAAATGGAACCCTCATCTTCCTTGGGATTTCTATTACAGTATAGTTTTCTAACAATAATTAGCCAACTTCTCTGAATGAGAAAATCTTACTCTGACACCTGTTTGCTGTAACTTGCTCCTAGTGTCTAATGAAGGGCTTATGAGGTAATAATTTTGTACATTAATTTAGAGAGCATATTCTGCTTGCAAGGGGCAAGATAGATTATAGTAGGAAAAACATTGAAGACTTTTGTCTATAGAAGACAAGGCAATTTATCACTTATTTAAAGAAATATCAGATGAGACTTAAAAGTACAAAACAGCTATACTGTGGGCTATAAAAGTTCTGATATAGTTAAGGACAATTAAGGTGGCAGGACAAGGGATCATATAGTACAAATGTTTTGGTGGCTTTTCTGGCAATGGTTTATTTAAACAGGTTCAGGGTAAGCTTGAGACTAAGACAAGATCCTTGACAGCCTACAAAAGCAAAGCTAGATCTTGATATTTCAAGGGTGGCCTATAGTGGGCTGATCTGTACAGTATGCAGCATAACTAAATAGATGCTAACAGATGCAAGTGATCTTTATCAGTTCATGTAATCACACAGATAAGACTTATCAAAACAGGTATCTGAAACTGAATTTGTCTGCTTATCCTAGTCTCTAGGGCATCTTCTCTCAGTGCTTCAATTGAAAACGGCAATCCTTTTAAAGTACAGATTTCTGCCTTATTTGTTTCCTTGACACCTAGCACAACAGAATGTGTCTCTGAGTTGAGATCACATACCAAATAGGTCCTGAATTTAAGTCAGTCTGTAGTATTAAGAGTGTAGAGAGGACTGTTGGCTTCCTGCTCTGTTCAAGCAGTAGCACCAGAGGCATTTGCTGCTGCTTTGGCCTCTCTGCAGCCAGCTGTGTAGACGCAGAGCTGTAATTGCTACATAGTTTTATTTTTGCTATCTATAAACAGAAACAAGTGGCAAGATTGAAATTAGCATTCGTTGTGAAGCACTTTTTTAATACTGTGCCTTGACTTTCAGAAGATGGATGCATACCATGTTCTAGTCACTATCTTAACTGTTTGGGGTTTGTGGTGTGTGTTGAAACATACTGTGTTTGTGTAGTATGGGTTTTTTTAAAGGCTGTCATATAGAATCACAGAACCGTTCAGGCTGGAAGAAACTTTCGAGATTATCAAGTCCAACCACTAAACTTAGAGGAACAAGCATAACTTTTACCACTGCAGCTTAGCTTGGGTTTACATTTGTATTTTGAAAGAAAACATAGAAAATTCAGAGCATGGTAAAATTACAAAATCAGAACTTTGTTGGAGAATAAATAAAATAGGTAGTTTAAGTATTGTAAATGAAATGCATTTTGTGGAATATGAACATAATAAAACCAACTAAAACATGCATAAACTCAAGTTCTGTTTCCTTAGTAAGGAATTTTCAGTAAAAGCTTTCCCAGCAGATTGGCTAGAAATGTCTAGCCTTATGTTTACTGTTGCAAATCCACAAATTCAGGTAATGGTAATTGAGAATAATGTACCTGTTCCTTTCTGGCACAGATGAATTGAGCAAGTAGTCTAAAATAGTTTTGTGCTGGACATAGTGTTAAGATATGCAACGTTAAGATAACTGGCAAAACCTGAAAACTTGTGACAGTCCAAGCAGATAAAGGAACTTTAAGTTCTTCCACAAGGGCTGAAACAAAATGAGCATGTCTGAGGAACTTTTATGTGAGTGGTGGGGTTCTTTTCAATGTATTTGAACATTAGGCAATGGTTAACTTTTGTTCCTTCCAGGGAAAATAGCATGGATTTAAATCAATTCACTCTCATTTAGTTTCTTGATTATTTTCATAATTAACTTTGTTTCTGTGAGAGGCATTTTGTCAGACAATTCAATGACCACATAAAAACGTAGCTTGAGACTTTCATGCAGGGGATATGGCAAAAACATAGCTTGAGACTTTCACAGGGGATTTTCCTCCTTCAAATCAGGGTGTCAGGAACTCCTTGCAGTAGTCTTATATTAAGGGCTTGAATGGATTGTAAACTAAAATAAGGCACAATTGTAATAATCTGTATGCTGTTAGAATGACTGGCTGGTACCTGTCCTCAACACAGTGGTGGGTCCTGATGCATCCGTGAGGTTGTGAGGCACTCACATAAACACCTGTACCATGTTTAAAGAATTTGATTTCAGTATAACTTCTGGTTTTGTGTGCCTTTTAGGACAGAAATCTGGTAGGACTATTTGTTTTCTTTCTTGTATGGCACTTGAATTACAATTTAGTTTTGTTTTTTTGAACTTCTAAGGACAATTGCATTGGCCTCTTCCCTTCACCCCACCCCTTGATGGAGAGTGAAAGGCACTTCAGAGCGTAACTGAAGAATGGCTGACTCAGCTAGAAAATGCGTGATGTTTCTAAATAATCTTTTCTGGAAAGGTCTCTTTTTAGTAAGTTAAAGAGTTCAGGTTCAGAATCATGATTAAAAATACTGCTTTGACCACATTCAAGTGTGTGTGGGGTTCTGTTGGTTTTAGAGGGGTGGGTTTTTTTAATACCCTGTAGGTACAGTCCTTTATCTAAAGCTTTTGTGGTGTACTACATCACCTGTGTTGTATCCTAGCTTTGTTCACTTGGGGCTAGGGTTGCTACTGAGGAATCCTGTAAATTAATAAACCTCAGTTCTACAATAAAACTTTGTTTACATTTATGTAACAAACTTTTTTCCAGAATGTTTTGTTGTTTTTTTTTAAAAGAAGGTATTTTCTTTCTGTTATCTTTTTAAGGATAGCATAAAATCCTTTATTAGACTTGTGAACAATTTTCCGTTGTTTAAAAGTTTATGAATGGAAATATTTTAGGGTACATCTTTGATGTAACAGGAACATCAGGCTAGTTAGTTTTTTTCTCAGAATTCTCAGAATAGCTGAAGAATGCAAATTTTGGAAAATTGGGTTATCCAGGGCAGTTTTTCTCCAAGCTGTGCTTAAATGCCACCAGTTTCCTACTTGACTTTTGGTGGCATTTTCAGGTATAGCTTGTAAATCTTAAAGGAATCAATTCCGTCAACTCAAAACTCCAAATTTCAGCATACTTCCTTGCTGTAGTTTGCTTTCTTTTGGACAATGCAGATGAGGCAGGCTGTGACAGAACAAAGGCAGCCTAAGGACAAAATGTCCTGCTCTGGGATGGTGGGGAGAAGCCAGAGCTTTAGTCTTTGGTTGTCAGCGAGCAGTGACGGTAAAACTTCTTTACAAACTATCCACCTCATAGAATACTTGGAATTGAAATGCAGATTTTAATTCCGAAACTTCTTCCTCCATCTTCCTAAAGAGAAATCCTTTCTTTCAGAATTCTGAAACTATGGGAAGCATCTCTCTGCAGTAGGCTGGAAACTGTTTAGCTGATAATAAAAGATGTTTCAAGGTTGTATTATTAAAACACAAAATAAAACTGAATCTGACCACAACTTGTATTACTAACTTGTTGCTGTTTGCTGTGTTATATATGTAATGTGGTTTTCCAGCTGCAGAAATGTCAGTTACACAAGTATGGCACCTAAGTTCTCTCTTCTTGTCCTTTG